>JAQZBX010042537.1:0-21980 GCA_029593785.1 Cabassous unicinctus
CCCCCCCTTGCTGCTTGTGCTGCTGTGTCCATTCGCTGGGTGTCTTCTCTGTGTCTGCTTATCTCCCCCTTGCTGTGAGATCTTGCCGCATCAGCCCACGGCACCGCACGAGCCGGCCTGCCCTTACAAGGAGGCGCCGGAATGCGAACCCGGGGCCTCTCATATGGTAAACGGGGCTCTATCCATTGCGCCACACCTGCTTCCTGCCGTGAGGTTGCTGCATCAGCCCACCGCACCGCTCAGGCCGGCGTGCCCTCACAAGGAGGCCTCGGGATGCGAACCCGGGCCTCCCATATGGTAAACGGGGGCTCTATCCACTGAGTCACACCCGCTTCCCTCTCGTAAGGTTTTAGTGGCAGGATGTTGTGTGTTACTGCTGTTTTTTGATTTTTGGTTTAACCTGATCTGGGTCTTTAGGATTGTCCCTGTTAGTTGCTCAAATTTGGGCCTTGATCAGTAATGGGTTGCAGACCCGCTTCCAAGGGCCTTGGGGAGGGCGGCTGTAAAGGCTGGAAAAAGCCTCTCTTATTTACTTTTAATTTCCTGACATGCACTTCCTTGGTCCAACAGCAGATGGTGCTCTTTGACAGCTGTCTTAGTTCAAAGCCTGGTCTCTGTGTGTTTATTGTAATATAGACTGGATCAGTGTGATAGAGGTCTCCTTTGTCTGTAGTTTGTCTGGAGGCTGAGCCTTGAAATTAAAACTTTCTCAGAGGTTGTTTTCCAACCTTTGTTGTCAGCCCCTTCTTTTCCTGGGTAGTAAATAATTCCATTCCCTTGTGCGTCCTCAGCAACCAGTCCTGGTCAGTAGGGAAGGTGATTGAGAGAGTTGGAGGTCGGATCTCTTTAGTCCCATGCTGGCTCCCAAGGCAAACAATGGCGTGGCCCCCCGCAGTGGGTTCCTGGGATACAGCAGACCAAATTTGTTGGTCAAAACCTGAATCAGCCTTAGGCTTGGTCCTTCTGTCTCCTTTTTCCTGGGGAGGTGGATCCCTGTGGTCTCCTTTGTCTGTAGCTGCCTTACTGAGGCCTGATAATTCAAAATTGTCTATAGGATGGGGGAGGGCACCAGCAGCTCCATCTGCAGCTTTAACTCACAGCTTTACAGTCAAGTTTTTTTCCTTTGCCCCTCTTTCTTCTGGGTGGTGTCTAGCCTGTGTTTTCTTCTAAGAGTTTTATAATTTCAGCTCGGATAGTTTGGTCTGTGATACATTTTATTTAGTTTTTATGAGGTAGAGGTTCAGCTACATTCTTTTGCATGTGAAAATCTAGCTGTTCCCAGCACCGCTAGTCGTTTTCCATTGAATTGTCTTGGCCCCTTTGTCAAAAATAGATTGACCACAATGTTAGGACTTATTTCTGGACTCAGTTTTATTCCATTGATTTTGACATGTCTGTCCTTTAGCCAGTACCACAATGTTTTGAATACTGAAACTTTGTAGTATGAAATAGTATAGTGTGAGTCCACCTACTTTGTTCTTCTTTCTCAAGATTATTTTGCCTCTTCTGGGTCCCTTGCATTTCTGTATAAATTTTAGAATCAGCTTGTCAATAGCTGCAGTAAAAGCCATGAGATTTTTTATTTTTTAATAAAAAAAAATTTTTTTTTTTAAAAATTATTTTAAGCCATGAGATTTTTGATAGGGATTATGATAAATCTGTAGGGAGTATTGCTGTCTTTTATTTTATTTTATTTTATTTTATTTTATTTTAATTTTTGTATACCTCCCCTTGCTGCTTGTGCTCGGTGTGTCCATTTGCTGTGTGTTTTTCTGTGTCTGCTTGTCTCCCTTTGTTGCATCATCTTGCTGTGCCAGGCGCGCCGTCAGCTCATAGTGCCATGCAGGCCGTCAGCTCACCACGCCATGCGGGCCGGCTCGCCTTCACCAGGAGGCCCCGAGAATTGAACCCGGGGCCTCCCATATGGTAAACAGGAGCCCAACCACTTGAGCCACATCCGATTCCCGTATTGCTGTCTTAACAGCGTTAAGTCTTTCAGTCTAGAATATGGGATATCTTTCTATTTATTTAGGTCTTTAATTTCCTTCAATAATATCTTGAAATATGTGGAAGAAGGCCTAAATAGAGGTCTTCTTTTTCAGTGTGTAAGTCTTGTATGTCCTTATTTAAATTTATTGCTGAATATTTTATTCTTGTTGATGCTATTGTAAATGGAGTTGTTTTCTTCATTTCTTTTTGGATTGTTTATTGCTAGCATAGAGAAATACTGATTTTTGGATATTGATCTCATATCCTGCAATGTTGAACTTGTTGAACTTGTTAGATTTTTACTAGATTTCTTGAGATTTTCTGTATGCAAGATCATGTCATCTGTGAATAGAGATTGTTTTGCTTTTACCTTTTAAATCCAGATGCCTTTTTGTTTCCTTTTGTTGCCTAAATTGCCTTAGCTAGGCTCTTCAGTACAATGTTGAATAAGGTAAGGTGAGGGTGGACATCTTACACCATTTATTGTTTAGTTACTTGTAGGTTTTTCATGGAGCCCTTTATCAGGTGGAGGAAGTTGTCCTCTATTCCTAGTTTGTTGAGTGTTTTTATGATGAAAATTTGTTGGATTTGTCAAATGCTTTGTCCACATCTATTGAATTGATCATGTGCTTCTTAACCTTTATTCTATTAATATGGCATATTAACTAAGTGATTTTTGGATGTGCTGAAGGTTTTAAGTCTTGAGGCTGGCAGATGAACCTGCAGAGCCTGAATTCCTGAGATAAATCCCAATTGGTAGTGGTGTGTCATCTTTTTCATATGTTGCTGGGTTTTATTTCCTAGTATTTTGTTGAGGATTTTTGTACTTGTGTTAATAATCAATATTAACATGTAGTTTTCCTTTCTTATGATGTTGTTGTTTGGTTTTGGTATCCTAGCCTGATAGGGTTATTTGGGATGTATTCCCTCCTCTTCTGTTTTTTGTAAGAGTTTGTGAAGAATTGGTGTAAATTCATCTTTATGTTTGGTAGATTCACCAGTGAAGCTGTCTGGGACTGGGCTTTTTTTCTTTGTGGGAAATTTTTAAATTACTATTTTAGTCTCTTTACTTGACATAGATCTATTCAGATTTTCTATTTTGGGTCGTTTTTGGTGATTTCTGTCTTCTAGGAATTTGTCCATTTCATCTATTTAATTTATTGGCATGTTGGCTCATGGCATTCCCTTAAAATCCTTTTTATTTCTATAAAGTTGGTAGTAATGACCCCTCTTTCATTCCTGATTTTAAAAATTTGAGTCTCCCCCCCCCTTTTTTTTTTTTCAATTAGTCTAGCTAAAGGTTTGTAATTTTTGTTGATCATTTCAAAGAATCAGTGTTTGGTTTCCTTGATTTTCTCCGGTAGTTTTCTAATCTTATTTCATGTATTTCCCTCTGATCTTTATTATTTCCTTTCTTCTGCTTGTTTTGGGTTAGTTTGCTCTTTTGGAATCTTTGTGTGTGTGTGTGTATGTATGAGGTAGGTATCAAGATTTGTTTTTTTTTTTTCCATACAGCATACAGCATCGTTAATTAAAAAGATCATCCTTTACCCATTGCACTTTGGTCATTTTTGCCATAAATGAGAAAACTGCCATATGTGAGCCTCTAGAAGACTGTCTTCCATAGAGATTTCTTAATGTCCTCTGCCGTTAGCAGTGATAAACAATCAGAAGATCACTGCAGAGTTTTAATCTGGTGAAGAGTTCTTCAGGTTTGAAGATGTATTCAGTTCATCTGCATGGTTGTTTTCCCTGTGTAACAGGTGAAGAAGTGGGAAAGGGATATAAATGGAGGATGTGCCTCAGTTGTGTACCACAGTGTCAGCTATATTAGCTTTGGAATGTAAAGCGGGGACATGGGAAGATCATGGGCTGTTTTGCCAGGCTCTGCATGTTCATCTGCCAGCCTCACCACTTGAACTGTCGGCACATCACTCAACTTCCCTCAGCCTTAGTTTCCTCACTTGCCAAAAGGGACAGTCATCCCTTCCTCATTGGTTTGTGACACCTCAGTTCCCGGCTTTTTGGCACGTCTTGTTTTGGCTCTCCCTTGTGTCACTCTCCTGTTACGTCATCACCTTGCTGCTTGGCTCTGCGGGGCCTGACGGCTCACCCATGCGTGGGGCCTGGAGGGCTCACCCGCAGGCGGGGCCTGGTGGCCCATGTGTCTTCTGTATTTTTCTTTTTTTTTTCTTTTTACCAGGAGGTCCCGGGGATTGAACCCAGGTCCCTCCATATGAGAGACGGACACCCAACCATTTGAGCCACATCTGTCCCCCCGCTATATCTCTTAAGTTTGACCAAAGATACCCAAAGTTACAGTCTTTTCCCATATAGGGTGGTCATATAATAAATCCGGTTTAATTTATCACCAGCATTCTAAAAACTAGACCTAGGGAGAAAAACTAGGTCTGGGGACACATGCATGGTTTCTGATATAGCGAATGTTTAGCCTACCCTGATTATCACAGAATCAGGACAGCTAGAATATTTGCATCTTTAGTGGATTTTTATGTTTGATAGACACGTGACATGGGGAATGTAGATGAAGCTGCCTGGACACCTGGAGGGGCAGGGCTTGAAAGACCATACCCATAGGTTTCTGGCTCCTCACACCATTCTCAGGTGTCGCTAGATCGGTGAATAAGCTTAGTTATTTTCCATAAAATGAGAGTTCTTGTGTTATTGGGTGGGCTTCCCAGTCATATGATCTCTACAAGAATTCTGTTTATTCAGTTGTTGGCACTTTAACCTATTTAAAGAGGCTTTAATTGGAATCCAGGAGAGTAATAATTATGATAATGGCTGATAACTTTTCCCCCCACTGCTTGTTATGAGTCAAGTACTGTACTAAGGATCTATATGGCATTTTTCATTTAATCCTCACGACAGCCTATCATGTAGGGGTACTCCCTCATCACTGCGTTTCACAGAAGAGGAAGTAGAAGGTGTGCCTGCTGAGTGCGTGGTGGTGTGATGTGTCGCAGAGTGAGCTCCACTGGGTGCCTCCCAGGGAGGGCGGCAGCCTGGTCTGGGAGGCACCTGCCCAGTGCTTGTTTTGCTCTCCTCTGATTTCTGCCTGGCTCTTTCCCCGACCTGTTCACTCGTGAACCCTTGCGACGCCATGCAGAGCAGCACACAGTGCGCAGTTGGTGGGCACAGGTGGGCCCTGGCCATTGCTTCCACTTTGTGCTCTCTCAGATCATTGAGTTTTGCTGTAGATTTGCTTGTGTGTGACAGGAACAGGTGGGCTGTGGAGCCTGTGTCTTTTCTCCCTCACCTCCCCCTCTCTCCCCGCTGTGGCTGAGCTGGAAGTCAGTTTCTCTGGGGTACCCACGGTGACGCCTTGGTGCTCCCTTTCAATAAACTCAGTCTGGTGAGATGCAGATGTGTCTACCAGAGAAGCTGTCAGGCTCTCGTGTTTGACTTTTGTTGTCTGCATGGGTTGGAAAGTAAGACAGAGCAGCCCAGTTCAGAAGCTCCCTGGACCAGACAGTACCACCTGCCTGGGAGTCCTGCTCAGAGGCCAGGCCTAGCACAGTAGCAGCAGTGAGTTGTGCTGGGTGCTGGGGAGGGAGTAACTCAGTCTATCTGAGCGGGGAGAGAGGACTTCTCCGAGGTGATGCTTGGACAGGATCCCAAAAAATGTATAACATTTGCCCAGCAGAGAATTAAGGCAGGCTGATGGCCTTGGGAGTGCAGGGCAAGACAGGTGTTGAGTCAGGAATGAGGCTGCCACTGGTAAGAGGGGAGGGTCTTCCCTTTCCCAGATGGGATTCTGGAGAGAGGTGCTTCCAGACCATCGGTTGTCCTCAGTGCTGAAGTTTCAGGAGCCTGTTTGCAGGAAAGAGAAGAGGACAGAAGGCTGGCCAGGAGTCATTGACTGGATTAGTCTACCTCGCCTTATTTCTTACGGTGGAGTTTGTGAAGCTGGAGTCTTGTCTGTCCAGGGTGTGAACTTATTTTGTGACAATGTTGTCATAAGACCAAGTGACAAAGGCTTCATTTGGTAGATTTGAATTGCTTTCATTATTTTAAGAATTGTCTTTTAATTATCTGTTTTAATTTGAGTGATTAGCTAATGGCAAGAACTCTTTTGGATGGCACAATTGAGGTGCAACTTTCTGGCGTGGATTTTAAGATCAAAATCAGATCTCAGATCCTGACATTCTGGCGCATGTGTTTAACTTAGAAGTCTAGTGTCTGTGGAATCAGGAAGTTGCCTTTCTCTGGTAGGTGATCATGTGTTCTTTCCTGGAATATAATTGCTTTTGTGTTTTGTTTCATTTTCTCTGCTTTTGTGTGATGCCCAGGATTATTAATATAATTTGCAAGAGATGCTGCCATCTCTCTGCTGTAGAGAAGATGATAAACACCTTGCATGAAGCGGCAACCCTCCTGGGATTTGGCCGGCATGCTCTGCACACAACCTGCTCACTTCTTCACTTCTCAAACAGACCCACGGTGTGAAGCCACGAGTCCAGGAGAAGGCCAGGCCCTGTGTCAGCGGTGCTGTGGAGGGCAGAGGGACTGAGTGGGAAGGGTTCGGTGAAAGGACTTGGCCTTGAGTGGGATTGGGGCTATATAGGGCTTGGATAGAGGAGTAACCTGCTCTGACTTAGGTTTTGAAAGAACTACTCTGCCTGCTGTGGTGGGCAGTCTTGTGAATTATGTTGAACTTTTCAGAAAATTATGTTTTGATTTTGTTGACATTCTCTTTATCTATCTCATTTATTTCTGCTCTAATCTTGTTTTTTTTTTTTTTTAAGGAGGTACCAGGGATTGAACCTGGGTCCTCTTATGTGTGAGGCAGGCTCTCAACCACTGAGCTACATCCACTTCCCTTCTGCTCTAATCTTTATATATATTTTTCCTTCTGCTTACATCATCTTTTTCTAGTTTCATAAGGTGGAAACTTAAGGTTGTTGGTTTGACACTTTCTTTTCTGATACAGGAACTAAAAACTGTAAATTTCCTTCTAAGCACTTTCTTAGCTGTATCCTTTAATTTTTTTTTTTTTATGATTATTATATCTGCTGAAGGTTTATAGAAAAATTTTGGAGAAAGTACAGATTTCCATCCCTCCTCCTCCCCCCAAGGTAAAAACCTCCCCCCAGTTTTCCCTAATATTAAAGTTTTGCATTTCACTCTTTGGCTTGTATAATATTTTTCCCCTTCTTTTTATTCTGGTAACAAATATACAACAGAAAATTTCCTATTTTAACCATTTACAAGTATACAATTCAGTGGTATTATTACATTCACAATGTTATGCTTCTATCACCACTGCCCATTAACAAAACTTTCTCATCACCCCTCAGAAACTCTACACAAATTAATGAATAACTCCCAGTTCCTCACCCTTACCCATACACCTGGTAACCTGTATTCTAATTTATGACCCAATGAATTTGCATATTGTAATTTTTCATGTGAGATTATATAATAGTCTTTTTGCATTTAGTTTATTTCATTCAACATGAATGTCTTCCAAGGTTTATCCTTGTTGTCGCGTGTATCAGAACTACATTCCTTTTTATGGCTGAATCTGTTGTATTTAGATAACATTTTATTTATCCATTAATCAGTTGATGGACACTTGGGTTGTTTTTACCTTTCGGCATTTGTGGATAATGCTTCTATGAACATTGGTGTGCAAATATCTGTTCAACTCTCTGCTTTCAATTTTTTTGTGTCGATACATAGAAGTGGGATTGCTGGGTCGGTCACATGGTGTTTAGCTACATGTAGCTTTCTGAGGTACAACTAAACTGTTTTCTACAGTAGCCATACATTTTACGTTACCACCAACAGCGTACAAGGGTTCCTGTTTGCATCCCATAAATTTTGATATGTTGAGTTTTCATTTTTATTCAGTTCAAAATGTTTCTTAATTTTTATGTGATTTCTTCTCTTACCCATGGGTTTTTAAGGAAATGTATTGTTTAATTTCTAAATGTTTAGGTATTTCTTAGGTTCTTTTTTTCTGTTTTGTTTTGCTGCTTGGAAAGAATGTAGTCTGTAGTTACTAGTGAATTGTTCTCTGTCTGGCAGATCAAGTTGGTTGATAGTGTTATTCAGGCCTTCAATATCCATCTTACTTTTTGTCTAGTTCTTTCAGTTGTTGAGCATGGAGTATTAGGATTGCCAAATATTATTGTTGAGTTTGTGCCTGTGTGGTCAGGCAAGTCAGGATATTTGGCTTCTATTTCTGACATTAATTCATGGGACTGGTAATGGTTAAAGTCCATGAGAGTGAATGAAGTGCACTGTTCACGCTACAGGTTCAGTAACACATGGTTCAAATGTTTTTTGCAAAGTACTGCTGATGAATAATACCATGAGTAACTATAGACTTTAAAAAGAAAAATTATTTTATTTATTTATTTCTCCTCACTCCCTCATCGTTTGCACTTGCTGTGTCTGTTCGTCTTCTTTGTTTCTTTTTTTTTAAAGATTTATTTATTTTATTTTATTTATCCCCCCCTTGCTGCTTGTGCTGCTGTGTCCATTCGCTGCGTGTCTTCTCTGTGTCTGCTTATCTCCCCCTTGCTGTGAGGTCTTGCCGCATCAGCCCACGGCGCTGTATGAGACGGCCTGCCCTCACAAGGTGGCGCCTGGAAGGGAACCCGGGGCCTCTCATATGGTAAACGGGTGCTCTATCCATTGCGCCACACCCGCTTCCTGCCGTGAGGTTGCTGCATCAGCCCACCGCACAGCTCAGGCCGGCGTGCCCTCACAAGGAGGCCTCGGGACGCGAACCTGGGCCTCCCATATGGTAAACGGGGGCTCTATCCACTGAGCCACACCCGCTTCCCTTCTTTGTTTCTTTAGGAGGCACCAGGAACTGAACCCAGGACCTCCAATGTGGGAGGGAGGCGCCCAATAGCTTAAGCCACCTCCGTTCCCTGCTTTGTTGTGTCTCTCATTATGTTTTTCCTCTTGTGTCTCTTGTTGTGTCATCTTGTGCCTGCCCATCATGCCAGCTTGCCGTTCTGCTCTTCGTCTTTAGGAGGCACCGAGAACCTCTGCTCCCTGCTTTGTTGTGTCTCTCATTATGTTTTTCTTCTTGTGTCTTTTGTTGCATCATCTTGTGACAGCTTGCTGCTCCTGTCCGTCCCGCCAGCTCTCTGTCTTCTTTAAGGGGCACTGAGAACTGAACCATGGACCTCCGATGTGATAGGTGGGAGCCCAACTGCTTGAGCCACATACGTTTCCCAACTATAGGCTTTAAACAGCTTAAGTTTTCGTGGGTTGATACTTGCTCTTAAAAGAGATAAACAAAGTGCTATAGAAGTAGCAAAGAGGACAAGTTTAATGGCTTGGAGGAAGAAAGCCACTTGCTATGTTTTCATACCTGCTGCAGAATGAGCCCGCAGGTATGTTATTTGCTCAGTGTTCCAAATGGACTCTTTTCTTGGAGAAGGGTTGGCTTCTGCACCTGGACAAACTTGTGTCTCCACAAGGCAGCTGCAGCCAGCCACCCGTGGCTCTTGAGCACTTGGAATGTGTCCGCCCCAAATTGAGATGTGCTGTCAGTGTTGAAAACACTGAATGTCAAGGACTTAACTGAGATATAGTCATACCTTGGTACTCGACTGCCTTTTTTTTTTTTTTTTTTTTTTTTAAGGAGGTACCGTGGGATTGAATCCCGGGACCTCGTACATGGGAAGCAGGCACTCAACCACTGAGCTACACCTGCTCCCCTTCGACTGCTTTGAAACTCGTTGAATTTGGTACTCGACGCATTTTGACATGAAAATTTTGTCCTGGTACTCATCGTTTGTTTGGTACTTGACGTGCAAGCTAGAACTTGTCATTGTAGGTTGCCTCCTGACTCAACTATCCTTTCCAGCAGAAACAAAGTCACACATTAGTCGCTAGCTCTTGCCCTGTGCAAGTCCCACTGTGGTCTTGTCTTAGCGTCTGTGGTCATTTTGTGTATTTTTGCATTTTTTTTCTTATCATGGGTCCTAAGAAAATGAGCAGTGATAGTACTGAGCAGAAAAGAAAATTACTTTGCACCACCACTGAGCAAAAGAAAGAATATGAGAGAGCAAGATCATTACTGATCTTGCTAGGGAATACGGTATGCCTAGAACAACAGTTTCCACCATCATTAAGAATAAAGAAGTGATTAAAAAAGCCTGATGTTGCAAAAGGAGTTAAAGCAGTAACAAAGCAGTGTTCCCAAACACTCGAGGAAGTTTAAAAGCTGTTATTAATTTGGGTAAACGAGAAGCATTTAGTAGGTGACAGTGTATAGAAGCCATGATATGTGAAAAAGCGAAAGTGTTGCATGCCGATCTTTTGAAAAACAAACTGGAATCAGTGATGAGAGTGTTGAGGTTTTTAAGGCCAGCCACGGCTGGTTTGATAATTTTAAAAAGAGGACCGGCATCCATACCATCATGAGGCATGGCAAGGCAGCTAGTGCTAATAAAAAGGCTGCTGATGAATTCGTCAGTGAATGTCAAGACTACGTACCAAGGTTTTAACTGTGATGAGAGTAGAGTTTTTTTTTTTTTTTTAGCTTTTTTCTTTATTTTTAAAGAAATTTTAGATTATGCAAAAGTTATATTACATTGAAAATATAGGGGATTCCCATATACCCCATACTCTCCCTCTCTTACATTTCCCTATTTAGAACATCTTTAGTGTGGTACATTTGTTACAATTGATGAACAAAAATATAAGTATTGCTACTATAGCTAATAATATAGTTCACATTATGGTTTACACTTTGTACTGTACAATTTTAAAGAGAGTAGAGTTTTTGGAAAAAAAATGCAAAGTAGAACCTACATCACAGAAGAGGAGAAGGCATTACCGGGCCAGAATTTGTGGCCAGAATTTGTGGCCAGAAGCTGTGACTCAGAGAGACTTCAAAGGGTTTCAGAATGACCCCAAGCCTGCAGGTACAGTCGTGCAGGATATTGTATCTTTGGGCCAATCCAAAGGGTTTGGAGGTCGATGCTGCTGAGGTTGAGGAGTTAGTGGAGGAGCATCGTGACGAGCTCAGCACTGAGGAGCTGCAGAAACTACAGAAGGAGCAGCAACAAGAGGGGGCTGAAGAGACTTTTTCAGGAGAGGAGGAGATAAGGGAGGAGGTCCCCAGTTCCCTGATAAAAGAAATGTGTGCAAAATGGGCAGAAGTTCAAAACTTTGTGAAGTGCCATCCAAAGCTTTGACAAGCAGAAATGTGAATTTATTGAATGAACAGTTTCACACTTCTGAGGAATTCTGGAAAGAAGACAGAAGCAATCCTCACTGGATAAGTTTTTAGTGAAGGTGACAAAGAGTATGTCGAGCCTGTGGTGCAAGTAGAAAAAAGGCAGAAAAGAGAAAGAACACCTGAAGTGCAAGTTCCCGATGTTTTATTGGAGGGGGCTCTCCTAGGCAACACTCCACGTGACCTCTCCTCCTTACCACTCTCCTCCCACCATCCCAGTAGGCCATGGACTCTTCTCAGTACAGGTAAAGTGAAGTTTTTATTTTATTTAATCTAAGTATTAATTTTTAGGTTTATTTCTCTTGTAAAGTAATGATATGCAACCCTATCTTTTTACATTTTGCCATAAAAATGTGCATTGTCTTTGTTTTGGGAACACATTAAATTTATTTACATTATTCTTTACGGGGAAAATTTGTTTGGTACTCATCGTTTTTGGTATTCTTCGCACCTCCCAGAACCAATTAAAGGCGAATACTGAGGTACCACTGTATTTGACACTGTTTTTTTTGGTATTAATTATTTTACATTGGTTACATGTTAAAATGATAATATTTTGGATCTGTTGTATATTAGGATAAATAAAATCCATTAACATTAATTACACCTGTTTCTTTTTGCCTTTCTAATGAGGCTCCTGGAAATTTTAATATTACACATGGGGCTTGTACTGGATTTCTATTGGAGAGCCCTGACCTAACCTGAGAAAAATTTTGAGTTTGTGTTAATTGAGGACCATGTAGGGAGAGAATCCAGTGATCTTGGGATGGCCATGGGGAGGAGAGAAAGGGATTAATTCTGCAGGAAAAAGGGTTAAGGAGTAACAAGGCTGAGTGAAAATCTTGAGAGCGTTCCCATTTTTGGAATGACAGGGGTAAGAGAGTTTGAGAGATTTTAATCAGAAGTTAGAGAGTAGGCTCTCCTGAGGCTGCACTGTGTTGGTGCCTTGTGTGAGTGCACTGTTGCCTGTGGGCACAGGTCAGGGTCAGAAACCAGCGGCAGAGCAGCCTGCATTTCCAGGGTTTTGTTTTTTTTTCCCCACTATATCTGTGATCTTACAGAGTTCATATATTGAAAAGAGCTTTTTTTTTGTTTCTTATAAGTTATTTATTTTTAATTGTGGTAAAATGTACATAACATAAAAATAATTTTAACCATTTTAAGTAGATAATTCTTTGTCATTAAGTACATTGACCATACTTTGTAACTTTCACTGCTATTTCCAGAATATTGTCATCATCCTAAACCAAAACTTGAACTCTTTTATCAATAACTCCCCATTTCTCCCTCCCCCAAACCTGGTAACTACTATTCTCATTTCTGTCTCCATGAATTCACTTATATTTTATATAAGAGAAATCATACAATATTTGTCCTTCTGTGACTATTTCACTCAACATGATGTCTTCAAGGTTCATCCATGTTGTAGCATGTACTAGCACTTCACTTCTTTTTACAGCTGAATGATACTCTGTTATATGGATATACCACATTTTGTTTATGTGTTCTGTTGATGGACACTTGGGTTTCTTCCACATTTTGGCTATTGTGAGTAATGCTGTGATGAACATTGGTGGACAGATATCTGTGAGTCCCTGCTTTCAGTGCTTTTGGGTATAAAATGAGGAGTGGGATTGCCAGGTTATATGGTAATTCTATGATTAATTTTCTGAGGAACCACCAAACTTTTACACAGTGGCTGCACCATTTTACATTCCCACCAACAATGTACAAGGGTTTTTATTTTTTTGCATCTTCAATACTTGTTATTTTCAGTTTTTAAATTAATAATCATCCTAGTTGTGCAGTGGTATTTCATTGTAGTTTTAATTTTCATTCTCTAATAGCTAATAATATTGAGCATCTTTTTGTGTACTTATTGGCCATTTGAATATCTTCTTTGGAGAAATATCTATTCAAATCCTTGGCCCATTTTATAAATGGGTGGTTTGTCTTTTTGTTGTTGAGTTATAGGGGTTCTTTATATATTCTGGATATTAAACCTTTATCAGATATGTCGTTTCCATATATTTTCACCAATTCTGTAGGTGGTCTTTTCACTTTTTTGATAATGTTCTTGGATGCACATATTTTAAAATTCTAATGGAGTCCATTTTATTTTATTTTTTTCATTTGTTGCTCATGATTTTGGTTTAAAGTCTAAAAGTCTGTTGCCTACTACAAGATCCAGGAGATATTTCCTCATGTTTTCTTGTAAGAGTTTAATAAAAAGCATTAGCTATTAATATTTATGTCTTTGGTCCATTTTGAAATAATTTTTGTATATGATGGAGGTACAGGTTCACATTCATTCTTTTGCATGTGGATTTCCAGTTGTCTTAAAACCATTTGTTGAAAAGACTAGTCTTTTCTTATTGAATGGATTTGGCACCCTTATCAAAAAGTGTCTGGCTGAGAGGTGTGGATTTAGAGGTGTGGATTTGTTTTAACTCTGAACCCTCAATTCTATTCCATTGCCTTGTCTGTCTTTATGCCAGCACACACTGTTTTAATTACTGTAGCTTTGTAGTAAGCTTTGAAATCAGGAAGTGTGAGTCCTCTTTGTTGCTCTTTTTCAAGATTGTTTTGTCTATTCAAGACTCCTTACAATTCCATATAAATTTGAGGATCAGTTTTTCCTTTCTGAAATAAAGGCTACTGGAATTTTGATAGGTATTGCATTGAATTTGTCGATAGCTTTAGGCAGTGTTGACAGCTTAACAATATTAAATTTTCTAATCCATGAATATAGGATAACTTTCCATTTACTTATATCTTCTTTAATTTCTTTCATAGTGTTTTGCCATTTTCAGTGTACAAGCTTTTTGCCTCTGATTAAATTTATTCCTAGGTATTTTATTCTTTAGTTGCTGTTGTAAAGGGGATTGGTTTCTTTGTCATTTTCAGATTGTTTACTACTGGTGTATAGACATCCGGCTGACTTCTGTGTTTGTGTTGTATCCTACCGTTTTATTTGTTCTGGCTTTCTTGTGGGGTTTTCTATGTACAGTACCATCATCTGCAGATAGGGATAGTTTGGCTTTTTCCTTTCCAATTTGAATGCCTTTAATGCCTTTCTCTAGCCTGATGGTTCTTGCTAGAACTTAAGTACATTGTTGCGTAATAGTGGTGACAGTGGGGATACTTGCCTTTTTTCTATATTAGAGGGAAAGTTTTCAGTCCTTCACCAATGATCAAGATATTTGCTGTGCGTTTTTCATAAATGCCTTCATCATGTTGAGAAAGTTCCCTCTATTCCTAGTTTTGAAGTGTTTTTTTTTTTTTTTTAATCATGAAAACATTTTTTTTTATCATGGAGTTTGTCAAATGCCTTCTTTGCATCAATTGAGATGATCATGTTGTTTTTTCTTTTCGTCATTCTATTAATGTGGTGTGTTACATTGATTTTCTCATGTTGAATCATCCTTGCATTCTGGCAATGAATACCACTTGGTCATGGTGTTGTATAGTCCTTTTTTTTTTTCTTTTTTTTTTTTTAAGATTTATTTATTTATCCCCCCCTTGCTGCTTGTGCTGCTGTGTCCATTCGCTGCGTGTCCTCTCCGTGTCTGCTTATCTCCCCCTTGCTGTGAGGTCTTGCCGCATCAGCCCACGGCTCTGCGCGAGCCGGCCTGCCCTCACAAGGAGGCCTCGGGATGCGAACCTGGGCCTCCCATATGGTAAATGGGGGCTCTATCCACTGAGCCACACCCGCTTCCCTGTATAGTCCTTTTAATATATTATTGGATTTGGTTTGCCAGTATTGCCAGTATTTAGTGGAGGATATATGTATGCAAATTTATAAGGGATATTGGTCTGTAATTTTTTTTGTGTGTATGTGCTTTTTTTATTTAGCTTTGTTAACAGAGTAATGCTGGCCACATAGATTATGTTAGGAAGCATTTCCTCTTTTTCACTTTTCTGGAAATGTTTGATATGGATTTTTGTTAAATCTTCTGTAAATGTTTCACAGAATTCAACAGTGAAACCAACTAGTTACACAGTTTTCGTTGTTGGGAGTTTTAGATTATTGATTCAAACCTTTTACTTGTTAGAAGTCACTTGGAATTTTCTGTTTATTCTTGTGTCAGATTAGGTGATTTGTATGTTTCTAGGATTTGTCTTTTTCATCTAAGTTTTCTAATTTGTTGGCATATAGTTGTTCATAATACCCTCTTTTAATCCTTTTTATTTGTGTAAGGTCAGCAGTACTATCCCCACTTTCATTTCTGATTTTAGTTATTTATGTCCTCTTTTTTTCTTTATCAGTTTGGCTAAAGATTTATTGATTTTATTGATCTTTTCACAAATCAACTTTTGGTTTTGTTGATTATTTTTCTGTTCTCTATTTCATTTATTTCTGCTCTAATCTTTATTTCCTTCCTTCTAACTTTGGGTTTAGTTTGCTCTTCTTGTTCTCATTTATTTAGGTGTGAAGTTAGTTTATTGATTTGTGATCTTTTTTACTGTAGGCATTTAGTGGTATAAATTTCCCTCTGACCACTGCATTTGCTGAATCCCGTAAGTTTTGGTGTGTTGTGTTTTTGTTTTCTGTTATCTTAAGATATTTCCTAATTTCCCGTGTGATTTTTTTTTCTTTATTAGAGAAGGTGTGGGTTTATAGACTAGTCATGCATAAAATACAGGATTCCCATATACTATATTGTGGAGCATTTGTTAAAATTGATAGCATATTTTTATAATTTTACTTTTAATTAACAGCCATGGTTTAACTTAGGGTTCACTGTTTGTGTAGTGTAGTTCCATGGATTAAAAAAATTATTCTGTTACCATATATACAATCTAACATGTCCCCTTTTTAACCATATTCAGATATGTATTTCAGTGCTGTTAATTGTGTTCACAATATTGTACTAACATACCACCATCCATTGCCAAAATATTTCCATCATTACAAATAGGAACCCTGTGCATTTTTAGCCTTAACTTCCCATTCCCTATCCCCACCCCGTCCCCTGGTAACCCGTACTCTAGAATTGTCTCTGAGTTTGCTTATTCTAATTGTTTGAAATCAGTGAGATCAGACAAACATGTCCTTTTGTGTCTGGCTTATTTTACTCAACATGATGTTTTCAGGGTTCATCCATTTTGTCACATGTATCAGGATTTCATTCCTTTATATGGCTGAATAATATTCCATTGTATATATAATACCCCATTTAATTTATCCATTCATTAATTGATGAGACACTTGGGTTGCATCTGTCTTTTGGCAATTGTGAATAATGCCACTATGAACATCAGTTTGCAAATATCTTTTCAAGTCTCTGCTTTTAGTTCTTTTGGGTATAGACCAAGTACTGATATTGCCGGGTCATACGGTAGTTTTAGAGTGTTCCTATTTCTTCTCATCCTATCTTACTTTTTTTTTTTTTTTTTAAAGTAGCAGCCATTCTAATGGGTTTGAAATGGTATCTCATTGTGGTTTTGATTTGCATTTCCTTGATGTCTAATGATGTTGAGCATCTTTTCATGTGCTTATCTTATTTGGAAAGATATCTATTCAAGATTTTTGTCCAATTTTTAAATTGGCTTGTTTGTCTTTTGTTGTTAACTTGAAGGGATTTCTTTATATATTCTGATATTAAATCTTTATCACATATGTGGTTTCCAAATATTTTCTTCCATTGTGTAGGCTGTCATTTTACTTTGATGATAAAGTCTGTTGAGGCACAAAAGTTTTTAATTTTCATGAAGTCACGCTCCCGCCAGTAGAGTATGAAAATTCTTATTTCTTCACATCCTCACTAACACTTGTCACTGACTAATTTTTGCCAGGATGGTGGGAGTATAATGGAATCTCAGTTTTGGTTTTATTTTGCATTTTTAAGATTACTAATGAAGTTGAGCATCTTCTGTCTCTGTCTCTCTCTCTGTTTGGCTTTCCTCCTTTTTTGAAGTGCCTGTAACTCTTTTGGGAAAATGTACTTGGAAACCTATACCTGGGACTTGACTGTGGTTACAAAAATCTCTTCTTTTAGTTTTTTATTCTTTGGGATGCCTGGGGCGGGAGGGTCCTTCTCAGGATGCCTCATCAGGCCAGGCCTGCCCGGTGTATTCCCCCACCCCCTAGACAGGTGCCCACTTGGGTCAGTAAATTGGAGCTGAGTAGCTTCAGGGTCTGGCCTTCCTGTGGAAATCAGCCTCATAATTCCTTACACAGTAAGGCACTTCTTCTTCTGTGCCTTTAATAACTTTAAAATATTTAAAAAATCTTGCATCTTAGTTGCTTTCAATGGAAGATATGGCCTGAAACTCCAGCCAGCGTATTATAGAAGATGGAAGGCTTCTGACATCTTTTCCCATGTTTTCTATCTGTGTCTTTAATATAATTTTTGGAAATGCTGTTAAGTCCCCATTCTGGCCCTCTTGAACTTTATATTTGGTAGTGATGTTTTCAATTTCTAAAAGCTCTTTTTTACTTTCTTTATTCTTGTTCCTTTACCATGATGCCTGGTGGTGGTTTGGGTGTACAGTGTATTCTAAAATCTTCCTGAGGATTATGGATGGTTTTCCTTTTATCTCCATTTCCCCTGGGTCTTGTGTCTCAGTTTCTCTTGTCTTTGGCATGCCTTAGACATGGTGGGAGTTCAATAAGAATAATGAGTGAATGCACAGAGCAGCCCCAGGCATCACTCAGATTCTTTTATGGTGCTAAACTTCAGTTGTGTCATAGTTTAGTTCACGGCCAATCTCTGGAGTTGACACCCTTTTTTGAATATAGTAACACTCAGCTAAATTTGCCTCACCTGGGAATAGAGTGCATTTTCTTGCCCACATTATAGTGGTACCAACTTTAGATTACTCTGAAGGTCAAATAAAAAAAATCTTTGAAAATGTTTTTTTTTGTTGTTGTTGTTGTTGTTGTTAAAAAGCAGCACATATTTGTAGAAATTCTGGAAGATACAGAAAAATATCTAGAAAACAAAACTATTTAAATAATAACTCCTCTTAATGTAATGCTAAATAGTCTTTCAAACCTTTATTTTATGTGTTAATTCTTAACCATTGTTTTGTCACTTTGTATTTGCAGTAATTTGGAAAAGCCAGTCACCACACTGACTGGAATTGTACAAAAATAGACCCCACCTGGGCCCTTGGGAGGGCCTCTAGGCATTCTGGGGGATTTTGTTCTTGACTTTGCAGTATTTGCTTTGGCCCTCTGAGCCTTTTATTTACTTAGAATCCTTGAATGTGTCAAATAAAAAGCAAATCCAGACTTGGGAGGAGAAACTTAATTGGAAAGGATTATTGCAAAGGGGAAGGGGCTGTTGCCATAGAGGGAGGGGAACCACTGCAAGGGGAGAATGCGCTGACCACCAGGTCTGCAAGCATCTCAAAGGTTAGGCAAAAAGGGTCTTCTTTATATAGAGGAAAGAAGCCAGTATAGGGAGGTGGGACAGAAGGGTGGTATGATTAGATAGAGGACTTGAGAATATTTTATGCTTCTGAAGCAGCATATTTTGTGGGAAGCGCCCTTAAAGTTTAGGGGTCTGGAGAAAGGAGAAAAGTTAATAAATGTTGGTTGAATATTTTAATCCATTTGATCAGTGGAGACCAGCAGTTCAGCTGATCATTGATGAGATGAGTCATATGGACTAGGGCAGTTCTTGTAGTAAGCCATTTTCCAGAACACAAAGGGTGGGGGGGTTTTCTTAAACTTAGCTGTTTTCCAGAAACACAGGATTTGGGTAAAGCTGAACATTGTCAAATCTTTTGCTTATTAGTTACAGCAGAGTTTCTTAACCTTTTTTGTTCCACGGACCTCTTTGCCAGTCAGGTAAAATGAATACTACTGTAATTTATTTATTGCATACATTCGTAAGTGAAGGAAATGCTAGATTTCAGTTAGAGGTCAGAGAAAATAAAGATAATAAGTTGACTTTTTTTCAATTCAGGCTCATGGAACCCCTGAAATCTTTCCATGGACCCCTGGTTAAGAACCCCTGAGTTAGAGGATGTGTCCAGAAGGCTGTTTGCAGAAATGTGGCTTGAAACATTTCTATGCCGACACTTGGACTGGTTTTGTTTGTTGTTAGATTTTTTTTTGCCTAGATTTTTAAATTTTGTATTTTTATTCTAGTAACCTAATATACACTAGTAACCTAATTTATAACCTAAAAATTTCACCTTATAACCACATTCATATAATTCATTGCTGTTTTTTTTTTAAATTTTTTAAAATTTTAAAGAACTTATTGAAGTATTCATATATGAACATACATAAACTATAAGTGTTCAGTAAACATCATGATCTTACAAAACAAACATGCATAACATCATACAGGGCTCTCACACATCACCCCCCCCCCAAACACCCTGCATTGTAGTGAAACATTTATTAACAAATCATGAAAGAGCATTGTCAAAGTATTACTACTAACTATAGTCTGAATCTTCCTCCCCTGTACGTTAAGGATTTATTTATTTATTTACTTTTATCCATTTTTACTCCCCTCCCCCATTTTTGCTGTTTCTGTGCCCAATCACTGGGCAACTCTCTATGTCCATTTCCTGCCCTCTCTTCTCATTCTTCTCCTCCTGTCTTCACTGGGATTCGATCCTCAGAACCTCCGATGTGGGAGAGAGGCGTCCTACTACCGCCTGTGCCACCTTAGTTCCTGGTTTTTCAGTGCGTCTCATCTTGGCTCTCCCTTGTGTCACTCTCCTGTTATATCATCATCTTGCTGTGTGGCTTGCAGGGCCTGGTGGTTCACCCGCACATGGGGCCTGGAGGCTCACCCGGCCTGGAGGCTCACCCGCGGACGGGTCCTGGCAGCTCACCCGCTCGGGTGGCTCACCTGCTTGCAGGGCCTGGTAGCTCACCCACTGATGGGGCCTGGCGGCTCACCCGCTCGCGGGGCCTGGCGGCTCACTCGCTTGTGGGGCCTGGCGGCTCATCTGCTCTCGGGGCCTGGCGGCTCATCCGCTCTTGGGGCCTGGTGGCCCATGCACCTTCTGTATTTTTCTTTTTTTTTCTTTTTACCGGGAGGTCCCGGGGGTCGATCCCAGGTCCCTCCATATGAGAGACGGACACCCAACCACCCGAGTTACATCCGTCCCCCTGTCATATCTCTTAAGGTTGACCAAAGATACCCAAAGTTACAGTCTTATCCCATACAGGATGGTCATATAATAAATCAGGCTTGGTTTATCACCAGCATCCTGAAAACCAGACCTTGGGAGAAAAACTAGGTCTGGGGACACAGGCATGATTTCTAATATAGAGAATATTTAGCCTACCCTGATTATCACAAAATCAGGACAGTGAGAATATTTGCATGATTGCTGTTAATAACATTCACAAAGTTATGCTACTGTCACCACCATCCATTACCAAAACTTTTCTGTTACCACAAATAGAAACTCTGTATCAATTAAATGCTATATCAATTAAGCATTCACTCCCCATTTCCTCTGCATTCCCCACCCCCACACCAGCCCTTGGTAACCTGTATTCTGGTTTATGAGTTTGCGTCTTCTAATTATATCATATCAGTGAGATCACTTGATATTTGTCCTTTTCTTACTGACTTACTTCCCCAACATGATGTCTTCATGGTTCATCCATGTTGTCCCGTATATCAGAATTAAATTCCTTTTTACGGTTGAATAATATTCTTTTGTATACCACATTTTGTTTATCCATTCCTTAGTTGTTGGACACTTGGGTTGCTTCCCATCTTTTGGCTATTGTGAATAATGCCACTAGGAACACTGGTGTGCAAATATCTGTTTTGAGTTCCTGCTTTCACTTCTTTTTGGTATATACTTAGAAGTGAGATTCCCAGGTCATATGGTAATTCAATAGTTAACTTTCTGAGGAACTGCCAAACTGTTTTCCACAGCCTGCACTGTTTTACATTCCCACCAACAATCAATGAGTGTTTGTATTTCTCCACATTCTTGCCAACACTTAATTTCTTTTTCTTCTTATTTTCTTTAGGAGGTACTGGGGATTGAACCCGGGAGCTCGTACATGGGAAGCAGGAGCTCAATCACTGTGCTACATGCAGTTCCCTTCTTCTTCTTTTTAATAGTAGCCATACTAGTGAGTGTGAAATGGTATCACATTGTGGTATTGATTTGCATTTTCCTAATGGCTAGTGATATTGAGCATCTTTTCTTGTGTCTGTTGGCCATTCGTGTATCTTTGGAGAAATGTCTATTCAGGTCTTTTGTCCATTGTTAAATTGGACTGTTTGTATTTTTGTTGATGAGTTGTAGGATTTCTTTATATATTCTGGATATTTAACCCTTATCAGGTAGTGGTTTCCAAATATTTCACCTCATTCTGTAGGTTGTTGTAACCGTTGGCGAATTTGATGTAATTATGAATTCCAAAAATATAATTGGATCATGCTTGTAAACTGATCTGTTAATCTGGGCATGATTAGGTTATGATTAGGGTGTTGAGCCCCACCCTTTGGTGGGTGGGGAATCAAATATAAAAGGCATGGCAAGAACAGTTTTGAGAAGCAGTCTTAGAGAAGCAGCTTTGATGTTGGAAAGAAGGCCCCAGGAGAAGAGAAGCAACCCGTTCACCTCATTGCCTACAGCTGACCTTGTGGAGGAAACAGGAGCCAAGCCTGGAGAGAAATGCAGCCCCGGGAAGAGAGGAACCCAAGAAGCCTGAACCCTGGACAAATGTTGGCAGCTGTCTTGCTCCAACACGTGACAATGGACTTTGGTGAGGGAAGAAACTTATGCTTTATGGCCTGGTAACTGTGGACTTCTA
>JAQZBX010042538.1:0-21980 GCA_029593785.1 Cabassous unicinctus
CTTAAGGTCATTCTTTTCTAAGTCAAGAATTAATTTATGGGCCATAATAGCTAATACAGAATCCTTTTCCTGATTGGCTTATATTATGTCCAGTCATTTAATGAAAAGAACTCCTTTCCTGACCAATCCACAGGCCAGCTAGGACACTGTATCAAAGTACTTAAAGTTCTTATTAAACATACACATTTTTTTTTCTTCAATAACATTGAGTAGCTGGGGAATGGGATCTGTTTATGATGATCTACTTAAATGAGTGAGAGAAAATTATTTCTGTTCAATGAGTAGAATCAAATTAACTGGGTCAGAGATCGGCATTCATGGTTGAATTATGGATTTGCACACTGACATTGGGACCAAGAACAAAAACCATAGCAAGGTGTGCAAACCCACAATATCATTTTATATCTAATTCTGGAATGTTTGTAGATTGCGTGAAACCTATAGAAGGACCACATAGGAATTGGGACTCTGTATTCATGTTTAGATCAATGGCCATCCAACACAGGCTCTGGAAATTGGGTGCAGACCCAGAATTCAGGGAACAGCTTTTAAACAGCCTACAGAACCATAATAGAGCAGCAATCAGCAGCACGCATAAGAAACTTGATTCTGAAGTTACCTTTGTCTTCCACCAAGAATGTCCTTATATACTTCTTACTATGCAGGAGCCAGTCTTACAATATGATGCCTACAAGGTCTTGCTAGAAGAACTGAGTTTAATGAAGTTGGGCTTGGGTATTTGAGTAGAAGGAAGGGTGAGTCCTAATACGTAGATTGTGTACTCAGACTGAATGGGTACTTAAACTGGAATTACCTTTTGCTTTTTCCTTTAAAGATTCTTAATTTCCTTACACATTTCTGGCATCATTATGATACAATTCTTTTTATTTATTTTTTTACTTTATTTTGTACATTTAATAATTGAAAATATAAACAATTAAAAACTAAAAAGTAAACAGATGAATAAGTATATACATTTCTCAATTAAATGTACTGGATACAAATAAAAAAATTTTTTTTTAATCGAACAATATGTTACACAATATATTTGGTTCATAGTAATGCATTCATACAGTATTTGTCCTTTTGTGTCTGGCTTGCTTCGCTCAACATAATGTCCTCCAGGTTCATCCATGTTGTCACATGCTTTACGACTTCATTTCTTCTTACAGCTGCATAATATTCCATCGTTTGAATAGACCACAGTTTGTTTATCCATTCATCTGTTGATGGACACCTGGGTTGTCTGCAGCTTTTGGCAATGGTGAATAATGTTGCCATGAACATCGGTGTGCAGATGTATGTCCATGTCACTTCTCGCAGTTTTTCTGGATATATACCAAGTAGTGGTATTGCAGGGTCACATGGCAAGTCTATATACAACTTCTTTAGGAACTGCCAAACAGTCCTCCACAGTGGCTGTACCATTCTGCATTCCCACCAACAGTGAATAAGTGTTCCTATCTCTTCACATCCTCTCCAACGCTTGTAGTTCTCTGTCTTTTTAATAGTGGCCATTCTGATAGGTGTGAAATGATAACTCATTGTAGTCTTGATTTGCATTTCCCTAATCATGAGTGATTTTGAGCACTTCTTCATTTGTTTTTTTGCCATTTGTATTTCTTCTTTGGAGAAAATGTCTATTCAAGTCTTTTGCCCATTTTTTTTTTCTTTTTTTTAATTTTCTTTTTTTTTTGTGTGTGTGCCAATTTTTTAGTTGGGTCGTTTGTCTTTTTATTGTTGAGTTCTAACATCTCTTTATATATCCTGGATGTTAAACCCTTATCAGATATGTAATTGCCAAATATTTTTTCTCATTGAGTTTCCTGTGAGGTGCAAAAGTGTTTAATTTTGAGGATGTCCCATTTATCTATTTTTTCTTTTGTTGCACGTGCTTTGGCTGTAAGGTCCAAGAAACCACCACCTACTACAAGGTCTTGAAGATGTTTCCCTACATTTTCTTCTAGTTGTTTTATGGTCCTGGCTTTTATATTTAGATCTTTGATCTATTTTGAGTTGATTCTTGTATAGGGGGTGAGATAGGGGTTCTCTTTCATTCTTTTGCTTATAGATATCCAGTTCTCCCAACACCATTTGTTGAAGAGACTGTTTTTTCCCATTAGCGTGGGCTTGGTAGGTTTGTCAAAAACCAGTTGACTGTATAGATGAGGGTATATTTCTGGGTTCTCAATTCTATTCCACTGATCAATGTGTCTATCTTTATGCCAGTACCATGCTGTTTTGACCACTGTAGCTTTGTAATATGTTTCAAGGTCAGGCAGTGAAATTCCTCCCATGTTGCTCTTCTTTTTTAGAATGCTTTTGGCTATTCAGGTGCACTTACCCTTCCAGATGAATTTGGTGATTGCCTTCTCTAATTCTGCAAAGTAAGCTGTTGGGATTTTGTTTGGTATTGCATTGAATCTATAAATCAATTTGGGCAAGATAAACATCTTCACGATATTTATTCTTCCAATCCATGAACACAGAATGTCTTTCCATTTGTTTAGGCCTTTTAAAAATTCTTTTAGCATTGTTTTGTAGTTTTCTGCATATAGGTCCTGTACTTCTTTGGTTGAATTAACTCCAAATTTGTGTCTTTCTGTTGCTATTGAAAATGGGATTTTCCTCCTGATTTCCTCCTCAGGTTCTTCAGTACTAGTGTACAAAAACACTACTGATTTTGCGTGTTGATCTTGTATCCTGCCACTTTCCTGAACACATTTATTAGTTCAGGAAGCTTTGTTGTGGATACCTCAGGATTTTCTAAGTACAGGATCATGTCATCCGCAAACAGTGAGAGTTTTACTTCCTCTTTTCCTATTTGGACGCCTTTAAAATTTTTTTTTGTTGTTGTCTAATTGCCCTAGCTAGAACTTCTAGTACAGTGTTGAATAACAATGGTGACAGTGGGCATCCTTGTCTTGTTTCCGATCTTAGAGGGAAAGCTTTCAGCCTTTCCCCATTGACTATGATGTTGGCTGTGGATTTTTCATATATGCCTTTTATCATATTGATGAATTTTCCTTTTATTCCTATCTTTTGAAGTGTTTTTATCAAAAAAGGATGCTGAATTTTGTCGAATGCCTTTTCTGCATCTATTGAGATGATCATGTGGTTTTTTTCCTTCAATTTGTTAATGTGGTGTATTACATTGATTGATTTTCTTATGCTGAACCAGCCTTGCATATCAGGAATAAATCCCACTTGGTCGTGATGTACAAGTCTTTTGATATGCTGTTGGATTCGATTTGCAAGTATTTTGTTGAGAATTTTTGCATCTATGTACATTAGAGAGATTGGTGTGTAATTTTCTTGTAGAATCTTTATGTGACTTTGGTTTTAGGGTGATGTTGGCTTCATAAAATGTGTTGGATAATTTTCCCTCCTCTTCAATTTTTTGGAAGAGTTTAAATAGGATTGGTGTTGATTCTTTTTGAAATGCGTGGTAGAATTCACCTGTGAAGCCATCTGGCCCTGGACTTTTCTTTGCTGGGAGATTTTTCATGACGGATTCAATCTCCTTAACTGTGATTGGTTTGTTAAGTTCTTGTATTTCTTGTAGCGTCAGTGTAGGTTGGTTGTGTGTTTCTAGAAATTTGTCCATTTCATCTAGGTTGTCTAGTTTGTTGGCATATAGTTTCTCATAATATCCTCTTACGATTCTTTTTATTTCTGTGAGGTCATTTGTAACTTTCCCCCCTTTCATTTCTGATTGTATTTATTTGCATCTTCTCTCTTTTTATTCATTTTTTACTCTAGCGAGGGGTTTGTCAATTTTATTGATCTTCTCAAAGAATCAGCTTTCGGTTTTGTTGATTTTCTCTATTTTTTTCTGTTCTCATTTTCATTTTCATTTATTTCTGCTCTAATCTTTATTGTTTCTTTCCTTCTGCTTGCTTTGGGATTGGTTTGCTCTTCTTTTTCTAGTTTCTCTAGTTCAGTTAAATCTTTGAGTTTAGCTCTTTCTTGTTTTTTAATATAGGCATTTAGGGCTATAAATTTCCCTCTCAATACTGCCTTCGCTGTATCCCATAAGTTCTGATACGTTGTGTTCTCATTTTCATTTGTCTCAATATATTTACTGATTTCACTTGCAATTTATTCTTTGACCCACCTATTATTCAGGAGTGTGTTGTTTAGTCTGCACACATTTGTGAATTTACTTTTTTCCTGTCTATTATTGATTTCTAGTTTCATTCCATTATTATCTGAGAAGGTGCTTTGTATAATTTCAATCTTTTTATATTTATTGAGAGCTGAATTGTGACCTAACATGTGGTCTATCCTGGAGAAAGATCCATGGGCACTTGAGAAGAATGTGTAACCCCCTGAGTTTGGATGCAGTGTTCTGTATATGTCTGTTAGGTCTAACTTGTTTATCATATTGTTCAAGTTCTCTGTTTCCTTGTTGATCTTCTGTCTAGTTCTATCTAATGATGTGAGTGCAGTGTTGAAGCCTCCAACGATTATTGTCGAAATGTCTATTTCTGCCTTCAGTTTTGTCTATTTCTGCCTTTCAGAGTTTGTCTCATATATTTTGGGGCACCCTGGTTAGGTACATAGATATTTATGACTCTTATAGCTTCCTGGTGAATCGTCCCTTTTATTAATATATGATGGCCTTCTGTATCTCTTATAACTTTTTTGCATTTAAAGTCTGTTTTGTCTGATATTAGTATAGCTACCCCTGCTCTTTTCTGGTTACTATTCGCGTGGAGTATCTTTTTCCAACCTTTTACTTTCAGCCGGTTTGTATCCCTGGGTCTGAGGTGAGTTTCTTGTAAGCAGCATATGGATGGCTCATGTTTTTTAATCCATTCTATCAGCCTGTATCTTTTGATTGGGGAGTTTAATCCATTCATATTCAATGATATTACTGTAAATGCACTATTTACCTCCTCCATTTTATTCTTTCGTTTTCAAATGTCATGTTGTTTTTGTCTTTCTTTTTACTCTTTTGGTTATCCTTTCTGCTATTCTTTCTTCTATACTCTCTTCCAAGCCTCTCTCTCCTGTCTTTTTCTTTCAGGTTCTAAGGCTTCCTTTACTATTTACTGCAAAGGTGGATTCCTTTTTGCAAACTCTTTTAGTTTCTGTTTGTTTGTGAAGATTTTATACTCACCTTCATATATGAAGGACAGTTTTTCTGGATAAAGAATTCTCGTCTGGCAGTTTTTCTCTTTCAGTTTCCTAATTGTGTCATACCATTGTCTTCTCGCCTCCATGGTTTCTAAAGAGAAATCTGCATTAAGTCTTACTGGACGTCCCTTGTACATTATCATTTGCTTCTCTCTTGCTGATCTGAGAATTTTTTCTTTATCTTTGACCTTTGGCATTCTAAGTAGTATGTGCCTTGGCGTAAGTCTATTTGGATTTATTCTGATTGGGGTATGGTGTGTTTCTTGGACATGAAAGTTCATTTCTTTCATGAGAGTTGGGAAATTTTCAGCTATTATTTCCTCAAATACTCTTTCTGCCCCTTTTCCCCTTCTCTTCCCCTTCTGGAACTCCGATAACACGTATGTTGTTGTGTTTTGTGTTGTCATTGAACTCTCTGAGCCTCTTCTCAATTTTTCCATTCTTTTCTGTCTCTGTTCTTTTCTCTCTTCAATTTTAGCTGCTGTGTCTTTGGTATCACTTATTCTTTCTTCTATCATTTCGAGGCTGCTGTTGTATGCCTCAAATATGTTTTTGACCTCACCTATTGTGTCTTTCATTCCCATGAACTCCTTTACTTTTCTGTTCAGGATTTCAAATTCTTTGCATTTGCTCATTGTCTTCTTGATGTCATTTATCTCTGTAACTATATTGTCTTTTATCTCATTAATTTGACTTTGGAAATTTGTGCTCATCTTGTTGATTAGTTCTCTCAAATTCTGCATCTCTTCTGGGACTTTGGTGTATTCCTTTTCTTGGGCCATGTCTTCTATTTTCTTAGTATGGCTCGTAATTTTTTGCTGGTGTTTAGTCATCTGGTTAGGATGTAGTTTACTCAGATGTTGAATCTTTTTCTCTTTTATTGGGATTTAGTGGCAAGAGGGTGTGAGTTGCCACAGGTCTTTGGTTTTTGCCTTGACCTGGATTGTTAGGAGTGTCCTGCTGGTTGCTCAAAACTGCACACTGGACCCAGTATTTGATGTGGAGTCGCTTCCACAGGGCCTTGGGCAGGGAGGCCATAGCGGCCAGGAAAAGCCTCTCCTACTTATTTTTAATTTTCTTATGTGCACTTCCTTGGTCTGCCAGGAAATGGTGCTGTTTGGCAGCTGTCAATTCAATGCCTGGTCGTAGTGTATTTGTTGTGACACAAACCAGATCAATGTGATGGAGCCTCCTGTCTGAGGGCTAAGAGCCTTATAATTCAAACTTTCTGAGCTAGTTCTGCAGTCTTCTCGGGCAGCCCCCTCCCTTTTCCCAGCTGGGAAATATTTCCACTCCCCTCTGAGTCCTCAACAATCAGTCCCTGTTAGTAGAGGAGGAGATTCGGAGGGTTGTATATCTTTAGTCCCTTGTAGGCTCCAAGGCAAACAATAGTGCAACCCCACCCGGCCTGGAATAGCCCACGGGACAGGGCAGACGAAAGCTACGAGTCAAAAGCCAAGTCAACCCCAGGGTCTCTCTCCCCACTCCTGTGGAGTCCTCCACCATTAGTCCAGGCTAGAAGGGAGGGAGATTACGAGCATCGGATTTTTCTAGTCCTTCATAGGCTCCCAGGGCAAACCACTCTGTGGAAGATGTTGTGGGGCTCCACAACCCAAATTTGTGGGTCAGAACCCGAGTCAGCCTTAAGCTGTGTCCCTCTCTCTCCCCTTTCCTGGAGTGGTAGATCCCTGGAGCCCCCTTTGTCTGTAGTCACAGGCCCAGAGGCCCGAGAATTCTAAAGAGTGTGGGGGAGGGTGCTGGCAGCAGCAGCCGCTGCTGGTTCCAACTCACAGTTGTGTTGTCACGATTTCCCTCTTGTCCCTCTCTCCTCTGGGTGGTGTGCAGCCTTCACCTGATGTCCTAAACCCTAGAAGATCTTTTTCAGGGCTGGTTCAACCTGTCCTCTAGCTATTTTTCTGGAGAAGAGATTCCTGTGTCTTCCTAGTCCGGCATCTTCCCGGAAGTCCTCTCCTTTATCTCTTTAGTCATATTTTGTTTCCATTCTTTAAGTTGCTTTAGGAGAATTGTGCAATTATCATTGATCAATTGTCTTAAATTCTGAATGTCTTCAGGATATTTGGTTTGTTCCTTTGGCTGGGCCATCTCTTCCTGTTTTATAATACGGCTTGTAATTTTTTTGCTGATGTCTAGGCCTCTGATATGTTGGTGAATTTACTTTGATGACCAGTTTCTCTCATTATTATTATTTTTTCACAGCTTTTCTTTCATATTTTTTTCAAATTTTTCTAAATCTATAAAATTACCCAGCTTAAGTTATCAAAATTATGCCCTGGACTCATAAATGGGGCGCAGTCTGTCTGCCAGGGGTGGGGTAAAGAGAGCTTTAAAAGCAGTTTTTGTCCATGTAATTTCCAAATCGGCCAGCAGATGGTGCTTTGTGCACCTTTCCTTGGAGTATCTTGGTTTATCTCTTTTGGTTTTCCTTTGTTTTTGTCTGGCCAGAGCCAAGATTCAAAGCGGGCTCTGCTGGCAGAATTCACTGATGAAAAGCCCCTCCGACTCCCCCTTCCTTTTGCCTTGTAACAACTGACACAGAGGAAGATGTCTGCTCCCCTCTCAGTCAGCTGCAGTGAATCAGGGGTTTTAACCCCTGCTGTATATCTCGGGGGTGGGCGAGGGTGCCCTTCCAAGGGGCCTCCAGGAGGTTTAATAACTCGGTTTGTTTTGCCTTTTTTGTGTCTGTCCCTCACTCTCCTGGGAGTTGTTATGCATTGTCCTGTTCTGCTGACCCCCAAAGCAGGACCCTTGGGCAGCTTTTGGCTCTTTCTCTATTGTTTCTGTGAGAGAGCTTATCTGCCTGATCCGAGGCCATCTTCCTACAATCCTTGAGGTTAAGTCTTTTTTAACATAGTGGTTAGAGTTATAAATTTCCCTCTCAGCTCTGACTTTGCTATATCCCATAGATTTGGGTATGTTGTATTTTCATTTTCTGTTTTCTAAAGTTATTTCCTGATTTTCTTTGTGACTTTTCTTTGACTCAATTATTTAAGAGTTCGTTGTTTAATTTCCACAGATTTGTGAGTTTTTCCTTTCTCTTTCTGTCATTTATTTCTAGTTTCATTCCATTGTGACCAGAGAAAATTATATGATTTCCATATATTTTAAGTTAATGCAACTCGTTTTGAGCCTGAAAATAAGCTCTATCCAGCAGTATGGTGGGTGTGCATTAGAAAGGAATGTGTATTCTTCTTTTGGGGTGAAGTGTTTTACATACGTCTGCTAGGTCTAGTTAGTTTATAGTATCGTTTAAATCTTCTGTTGCACTACTGATATTCTCTCTAGATGTTCTAGCCATCATTGAAAGTGGTATATTAAAGTCTCCCACTGTTACTGTAGAACTGTCTGTTTCTCCCATCAAATCTGTTACTTGCTTCATAAATTTTGTGTTTCTGCTGATGGTACATATTTATTTATAATTATGTCTTTTTTAATTGACTCCTTTATCAGTATATAGTGACCCTATTTGTCCCCTATCATAGGTTTTTTTTTTTTTTAAGATTTATTTATTTTTCTTTATTTAAGCCCCACAGATGGTTCTCTCATCTTTCTGCTCATTGTTTACTTGCCTCCTCCAGGAGGCACCAGGAACTGAATCCAGGGCCTCTCACATGAGATGAGTGCCCAACGGCCTGAGCCATATCCGCTTCCCATGGGCTGTGGTGGGGGTGGTGTCTAGCTTGTTGTGGGGGTAGGGGTGCCATCTCGCTCATTGCTGCAGGGGTGACATCTAGCTCGTTTGTGATGAGGGTGACATCTGCTCGTCTTCTTTTAGGAGACACTGGGACCTGAACTCGGAACCTCCTGTGTGGAGGTTCAACTGGTTGAGCTACATCCTTTTCCCCCATCATAGTTTTTAACTTAAAGTCTATTTTATCTGGTGTTAATATAGCTGTCTTTTGGTTAGTATATGCTTGGCATATTTTTCCCCCATTCTTTCATTTTCATCCTACTTTTATCTTTGAGTTTAAGGTGTTTCTCTTATAAACAGCGTGTAGTTGTGTCCTGCTTTTTAAAAAAATCCATCTGGCAATCTCTGCATTTTGACTGGAGAATTTAAACCATTTGCTTTTAAAGTAATTGGTGATAATGCAGGACTCCTGTCATTTTGCTGTTTGGTCTTTCTAAGTCTTTTATCTTTTCTTGTCCCTTAATTTGGTCTTTAATGTCTACTTTTGTATTTGTTTGATTTATGTAGTGTACTATTTTGTGTCCCTTCTATTTGTTTCTACATATATTTTGTATATTTTTTCTTTGTGGTTGCCATAGGGCTTAAATTTAACATCCCAACTATTTAACAATCACATTTGAGTTCACACCACCTTAACTTCAGTATCCTATATATACACTTTTCCTGCATGTATTAGTCAGAGTTCTCTAGGGAAATAGAACCAAAAGGAGATACCTGTAAATATCATGACATTTATAAAATTGTCTTATATGACTGTGGATGTGCACAAGTCAGAATTTCTTAGGGTAGGCTGTAGGTCAGGACTTCCAATGAAGGTCCTCAGTGAAGTCTCCAGGAGAAGCTGGCTGGCTGAAGTAGAGATGAAAATTCTCTCTTCTGACTTCTGAAATCACTATTCCTTTTTAGACCTTCAACTGATTGGATGAGATGTCTCTCATTGCTGAAGACTTGTCTCCTCAGTTGATTATAGATGCAATCAGCCATAGATGCAATCAATTTACTGATGATTTAAATCTATCAAATGTCCTCACAGTGAAAATTAGAACAGTGCTTATTTAACCAAACCGCCGGGAGCCATGACCTGACACACAAGCCTAACCTTCCCAATCCATGCCTCATCATTTTGGTAGCTATACATATCACCTTAAACCATAGTTAATCTCTTAACAGAAAGAATAACAGACATTTTTTGCTTAACCATACTCAAATATTCTGTGTACAACTGGAAATGTACTAAACCTCTCCAGAATAGGGTACAAGTCCTTGGTTAATATTTACTCTTAAACTTGATATTCTGTAACTCAAATATTACGGCTTGAAATTAATACAACTTACGTCATATGATGAGGGGATAGGATAGGGAAGAAAACAAAGAACTAGTCCTGTGGTTGTACTTCATATTCATCACTGCCTTCTTCCACCACCCATTCTATTTTACCTTTACCCTCAGCAAACTCCTCAGCCATCCTTGGTTCTTTGCCTGGTGAGGTGACCCAAACTTTCATTCTTGAAGTTTCTGGTCCAATGATAGTTCTGCCTGGATTGAGTTGTTGCAGTTTTCCATTGACTTTAATCACAAGGCAGGGTAGAAATTTTAAGTGGTGCCCTAGGGGATCTCCTGTAACTGTTTTTTTTACCTCCATTGTGTATTTGCAGTCCTATTTCACTTGATAGTCAGACTCAATCAACCCAGCCAGTACAGTACTTCCCTTCTTTGCCTGTTGATTCAGAGGCATGAGGAGCCCAGAGTGGCCAAGTGCCTTACCAATAAGTCTATAGTAGTTGCTGCTTCTTGGTCACTAGGTTCAGTCAACATGCTATCATCAATATAATGGACCAGTGTGATGTCTTGTGGTAGGGAGAGATGATCAAGTTTCCTGCAGACAGTATTATGAGATAGGACTAGAGAGTTGATGTACTATTTTGCTAGTTAGGGATAGTTCTAATGGCTTCCACTTCACCTTTTGTACCATGAAAACCTTCACTCCACAAGTCAGAGAACCAGTGTAAGGGTTCTGCCAGTTGCCGAGTATGTCATTAATTAGTCATTAATGCCAATTACACATTCCAGAACTGGGGAAATAACCACAGAATGGGTCCAGGGACCCACTGGACCCACTGTGAAACGGACTTGAGCTAAAACTCCATCAGTTGATAACCTCTATAAGCCCCTACTCTGACTGGTGTACCACAGTGACATTTTGCGTCTCCTGGAATTAATGTCAGTTCTGAACCAGTATCTAATAATCCCCTGATTATTTCCTTTTCCCCAATGCGGTTACCCTGGCAAGAGGTTGTGGGTCTTTTTGGGGAAGGCTTGGAGGAAGATTAACACTATAAATTTTTACAATGTAACAGGATCCTTCCACAAGGGAACTTGGCCTTACCCTCATTCAGGGCACTCTAGGTCTGTAAACTGTCTCAAGTTGGGGAATTAATTAAGAAGTCGTGACTCTCTTTTTTATAATTCAAGTTAGGCTTTTGTTCACTTGACCTAGAACTCTAATGTTTATACAGATTAAGTAGGAGTTTAGTAGACTGCTCATCTATTTTACTTCTAGGTGTACCTCATGATCTTTTAGCCAACACCATAGGTCTCTGTGACTCAGACTTTTTTGATTGCTGCTTTGAGTCTTCTGTTCATTATGGTAGCAATGCCCACCTTGTCTTTGGTGATTAAGTGCTGCCACTTGGCTTCTGTCAACCTGGCATCTGATCATTCCCATTGTGTTTAAGGATCCCAGTTCAGTGACAGTAGTGCCCAAGGTTATATCTGGCCTACAACAAAGAGCAACCACCGAGCTCTTCATGGAAGATTGAGTTAGTCTCATAAATTTATTCCTCACAGTCCTGGTGAAATGTTTGTCCCCTGGACATTCCTGGGGAGACTGAACAGACCTTACATGATACATCCACTCTAGTATTCCAGTCTCTAAGCCTTTGGATCCGCTCATCTACAGTATACCAGGGCAGTTCTGGCATTTCGTTCCCAATTAATGTCATTCATGTTTTGGTTCATGTTTCAGCCAGCCAACATCATACCTTTTAACTGCACAAAACTCTAAGGTGTCAAAAACACTGTCCCTCAGACCCTTGCCTCTTATAAGCATTTGAGTAACCATATCTATGGTGATATTTGCATATCTCTGTTGCCAACTCACACCATGGACTATCATTGGTGTTTTGATTATTGGAAATAGTCATTAATGCCTTTGAATCTAGTCATAGCAGAAAGCCAATTGCAGAATTGCAGAAACCCCAGAATCAACTTACAAATCCCATTTTTTAAGATTCTTTTTCTTGAGATCCACTCCTGGTACCAAGCTGTATTAGTCAGGGTTCTCTGGGGGAAACAGAACCAACAGGAGATATCTGTAAATATTATGAGATTTTATTAAATTATCTCACGACTCACACGACTGTGTGGACACATGAATCCAAATTCCATAGGACAGGCTGCAAGCCGGGAACTCTGATGAAGGTTTTTTGAGGAGAAGCTGACTGGCTGAAGTAGAGACGGAAATTCTTTCTGACTGCTGAAGTCATCCCTTCTCCTTTTAAGGCCTTCAACTGATTGGATGAGATGTCTCTCATTGGTAAAGGCAATCTCCTCAGTTGGTTGTAGATATAATCACCCATCTATACAATCAACTTACTGATGATTTAAGTCCACGAAATGTTCTCACAGTAACAATTAGGCTAGTGTTTGCTTGAGCAAACAACTAGGCACCATTGTCTGGCCGAGTTGACACATGAGCCTAACCATCACACTACATCCTTCCATCCCCTCGCCTTTTTGTTGTTTTTGTTCAAAATTGTATTCTTCTACAATGTATGCTCAAATGTATATATTTATCATTACTTTTTAATTTTTTATTTTCTTTAAATATATTTTTTAATTTTTTAAAAGATACTTAGATTACATAAATCTTACACAAAAATTTAGGGATTCCCATATGCCCTGCTCCCCACACTTCCCACACCCTCCCACATAAACAACATCCTTCATTAAGTGAGGCACATTCATTGCAATTGATAAACACATCCTGGAGCATTGCCACTGAGCATGGGCCATAGTTCACATTGTGGTTTACACTCTCTCCCACACAATTCTACAGGTTATGGGAAGATATATAATGGCCTATATCTGTCATTGCAGTGTCATTCAGGATGATTCCCAAGTCCAGAAAAAGCACCCGTGTTACACCTGTTTTTCCCACTCCCTGCCCCCAGAGCCTCCAGTGGCCACTGTCTCCACATCAATGTTGTAATTTCTTCCATTGCTAGAATCACAATAAGTCTATAGTAGAATACCAGTAAGTCCACTCTAGTCCATAGTTCATTCCCCAATCCTGAGGATTCTAGGATGGTGATGTCCACTTCACCTCTAATTGAGAGGGGGCTTTGATCCCATACAGCTGATGGATGGGACTCTCTTGCAGTTATAGGCTCTCTCATTTCCTTGGTATGGTGGTTGTCAATCCTCACCTCCTTATTAGTTTGCCTAGGTGAGTCCAATGAACTAGAAAGTAGGTGTTGCAACTCCACTGAAGCTCAGGGCCTTGCTGGCACATGGACAGCCCAAAGATTCAAGTCTCTTGGACGTACACCTACCAACTCCAGCACCAAGTATAAATTCATCATTAATTTTATGCATTTCATTTTAGAACCTGTAAGAAATAAAAAGTGGTGTTATATACCCACAATTTTAATACCTACAATTTTACTGATATTTACAATTACCCATGTGGTTACATTTATTAGAGGTCTTTATTCCTTTGTTATTTTTATCTACTCTCTTCTGTCCATTTCTTTCCATCTGAAGGACTCCAATAGTGTTGCTTAAAGGACAGGACTAGTGGTGATGAACTCTGTCAGCTTTTGTTTATCTGGCAATATTTTAATCTCTTCCTTACTTTTAAAAGATAGACTTACCAGATATAAAATTCTTGGTTGGCACTTATTTTCTTCCAGCAATTTAATTCTTTCATCCCACTGTGTTTTTGCCTCTTTGGTTTCTGATGGAAAATTAGCACTTAATCTAATTGGGGCTCCCTTGTACTTTACTTTACATGCTGCTTTTCTCCTTGCAGCTTTCAGAACTTTTTCCTTTTCCTTGGCATTCATCAGTTTGAGCACTGTGTGTCTGGGTGTTACTCTTTTCAAGTTTATCCTGTCTGGTGTTCCTTGGTCTTCTTGAATGTTCATATCATGTCTTTTGTTAAATTTTAAATTTTACGCTGTTATTTCTTTGAATATTCCTTCTTGTTCTTTCGCTTTTTTCTCCTTGTGCTCCCATAATGAGTACATTTGTCCACTTGATGGTATCCCAAAATTTTAAGTTCTTTTTGCCTTTTCAAATTCTTTTTTCTTTTTTCTCTTCAGCCTGAAGCATCTCAGATTCTCACATTGTCTTGTCTTTGAGATCACTGGTTCTTTCTTCTGCGAGCTCCAGTTTGCTTTTGAAACCATCCAAGGACATTTTCATTTCTGTTATTGTAGTCTTCAACTCCATTATTTCAAAGTGGTTCCTTTTTAAAATTTCTTTATATTGAGGTTGTCATTTTATTTGTTTGTTGCAATCCTTAGATCTCTGATTTTCCCTTTCCTTTATGTCCTTGAACATATTGAGGATTTTTTTTTGGGGGGGGGGTTACCGATGCCACGGAATAAGCCCAGAATCTCGTATGTTGGAAGCTGGTGCTCAACCACTGATCCACATTGGCTCCCCTGAGTTGTTTTTTTGTTTGTTTTGCTTGTTGTTGGTTTATTTGTTTTTAGGAAGCACTGGGGACAAACTCGGGACCTCCCATGTGGGAAGCAGGCGCTCAACCACTTGAGTCATATCATCTCCCGATTTTTTTTTTTTTTTTTTAAGTCTTTGTCCAGAATGTCCAAAGAATAGTCTTCATTAATAGTTTCCAGGTTTTCATCTTGTTCTTTTATATGGGTCATCATTTCCTGTTTCTTTGTTTGTCTTTTAATGTTTTGTTGCTTGCTGTACATTTTAATATTTTAAAGTGCTAACTCTGGGATTTAGTTCATGAACTGTCTTTTCCTTAAGTTTGTATCCATCTAGTGACTGACAGGGATTCCCTCACGTGTTTGGAGGTAACAAAAACAAACTTATATCAAAAATATCTTTCATAATGTTCTGGTTTGTTGAAGACTGCAAATACAATAGAGCAGAAATGGGTTGGCTTTTGTAATGGGTAAAAGCTTAAATTCTGAGGCTGCAAAAATGTCCAAGTCAAGGGATCATCAGAGATACTGTCTCACCAAAGGTTGACTGCTAACCAATCCTATAGTCCTGTCATATGACAAGGCAAGATGGCGGGTCTGCTGCTCTCTCTCTAGTTTCTCTCCAAGCTCAACTATAGGCGATCAGGCGTCTCTCCCTGGGCCTTGACTCCTTGAGCCTTTTGGTGCTTCTCAGTCTTTTTGCAGTGGTAGGCAAACCTGGAGTCCTCTTTCTTACATGGCAGGGTCAAAATGGCAGAGCTCCCTTTCTCTGTGCCTCTTCTTTCTCTCTGTGTGTTTCTGCTTCCAGTTCTCAGTTTATATAACATCTAGCAAGAGGGCAGAGACCCAACCTGGGTCACTGCTCACTGACATCATGCAATCAAAGGGCTCCTTAACTGAATCTATCCAAAAGACCCCCCACACAATAGGCTTCCATGCACAGGAATGGGTTATCTTAAGAACATAATTTGATGGGGCCCACAAAAGACTGAAATCAGGACAACACAGTCTTTGCAAATTTCCTCTGTGTTGACTTTTGCCCTCCTTCAGATTTTGGCTCTCCTATCCAGAAATTTAGCCCAAGGTGAATGTGAAGTTCATGGTTGTTTCTTTTCTGAGACTGAGTCTTATCTTGGACTTGTGCTTGTTTATGGCCTTAGATATTCTCCTCTTTACAGTAATTTGAATGTCCCCCCTAGGACAAACCTTCTTCCCCTCTTGCATGATCTGTTGTTTCACTTCAAGCCAGCGATCCTTTACTTAACTTAAAGCCTATAATCTTTCTCTGAAGGCCACTTGGAATTGTTTTTCTTATATTGCTTTTTATTTCTGGAAGCTGCTTCTGTCTGTAGGGTAAATTCTAGGGTTTTGAGCTTGAGATGAATTTCCTGACTCAGTCTTTCAGGCTGCCATCAGGTAGATTGGCATGGGTATAAAGTAATTCAGTATGTGTATAGGGTTTCTTTTCTCTGTTTGGAATAGGACTTGGCATCAACAATGGGAACATTGGATGGTTCCTCACTGTGCTTTGGAGGTTTTGGCAAGAGGCAATAAGAGGGAAGCGGCGGTGGCTCAATTGGTTGGGCTGCCGTTTACCATATGGGAGGCCCTGGGTTCGATTCTCAGGGCCTCCTGGAGAAGGCAAGCCAGCCTGTGCAGTGCGGTGAGCTGGCGCAGCAAGATGATGCAGCAGGGGGAGACAAGCAGACACAGAAAAATGCGAAAGCAAAATGGACACAGCGAGCACAAACAGCAAAGGGGGGATAAATAAATAAAATCTTCAAAAAAAAAAGAGGCAATAAAAACATCAGGAACTCCTCCTACCATTTTTTTTTTTTTTTTCATTTTCATTACATGTGTACTTTTTCTTTTATTTAAGAAGTTGTGAGTTTACAAAACAATCATGCATACCTTACAGGATCCCCATACATTACCCCAGCACCAACATTTTACATTGTTGCAAAATATTTCTTACAATTAATGAAAGATCATTTGAAGCACAGAAGTTTTTAATTTTGAGGAGGTCTCATTTATCTATTTTTTCTTTTGTTGCTTTTTCTTTGGGTGCAAGGTATAAGAAACTATCGCCTACAACAAGATCTTGAAAATATTTCCCTACATTTTCTTGTAGGAGTTTTATGGTTTTAGCTTTTATATTTAGGCCCATTTTGAGTGAATTTCTGTATAAGGTGTGACAATAGGGGTCCTCTTTCTTTCTTTTAGCTATGGATATCCAGTTCCCCTAGCACCATTTGTTGAATAGACTATTCGGACCCAGCTGGGTGAGTGACAGCCTTGTTGAAAATCATTTGAGGGTAGATGTCAGGTCTATTCCTGAATTCTCAATTCTGCTAAAGGCTGCCAATGCAATATACCAGCATTGAGTTGGCTTTTACAATGGGATTTATTAATTTATAAGCTTACAGTTCCAAGGCTGGGAAAAATGTCCAAATCAAGGCATCAGGAGGATCTCTATCCTAGAAGGTTAGCTGCTGGTGATCCTAGACTCCTGCCCCATGGGCAGGCACAGTGGCAGCTCTCCCGGTCTCTGCCTTCTCCTCCAGGCTCACTTTCTCCCTGAGCTCAGTTGTGGACAGTCAGGCACATGGCAGAATCTGCTCACTAGTGTCTTCCCTCTCCTCCAGGCCTCATTTTTTTTTCATCTTTAGGCTGTTCTATCTGTGGATTTTTCTCACCTGGTTTCTTTGATTTCAACTTCTGGAGACTTCTCTCTGTCTCTGTGGCTTTTTTCCTGTGTCTGCAGCTTTTTAGCCCTCCATTATAAAGGAATGCAATAAGAGTGTTAAGACTCACCCTACGTCATATCCTACTGAAGTGATCTAATCAAAAAGAAGAAGGAGATTTAACTGAGTCTAATTAAAAGGTCCCATCTGTAGAAGGTTTACATACACAGGATGGATTTGTTTTCAGAATAGGATTTTCTGTGATCCACCCAGGTTCAATGTGTCACAGTGGGTTACAGGGAGTGGGGGTGGTTGGGATGGTGGCAGTGAATGAAGGCCATTGCCTACCCATTGCAGTTGCTGTATTTCAAAGGTAAACTTTCCTTTGGTATGTTCCTGCCATTAGTTACTTTCCAATACCTTCATATAGGTTTTTTGTTGTCGTTGTTGCTTTAAATAATTTGTCCTGATTTAGGAAATTACAACTGCCCAATTCACTCTTTCATTAGTGGAAGGTGTGCTAAATTAGTTTTTGCATGTTTGTCATATTTACTAAAAGTCCATGAAATTGAATGAGCATTGCAAATTTTAATCACTCTGAGAAAAATCTGTGTCGTTTGAGAATTCAAGCATTCTTTTTGGTTTTTAAATGCAGTGAGAGGTAATGTTAAAGGGAAGCTTAAAATTTTGTTTATATATAATCTTCATATTCCTGAAGAATGAATGAATAAGAATATTTTATAGAGTTTTAGTAACATATAATTTAGGATAATAAAGTTACCAACTCATTTCAATGTTGATTTGACTTTTGGGGTTTATTTCTATTAAGTTATTACTTTATTTTGAAAAGATAGGGGGAAGCTGGTGTGGCTCAGTGGATAGAGCCCCCATTTACCATATGGGAGGCCCGGGTTCGCTTCCCGAGGCCTCCTTGTGAGGGCAGGCCGGCTTGTGCGGCGCCGTGGGCTGATGCGGCAAGACCTCACAGCAAGGGGGAGATAAGCAGACACAGAGAAGACACGCAGCGAATGGGCACAGCAGCACAAGCAGCAAGGGGGGGATAAATAAAATAAAATAAATAAATCTTTAAAAAAAAAAAAAGAAAAAAGAAAAGATAGGGATTTTGGGGGGAATTTTTACCTAAAGGCTGAAATCCGTTTCATGTAAACAATTTTCTAGCTATTTAACAATCTGTTTCTAAGGCAAATCTTTCCTGTACATAGAAGAGTAGCAGAAATACCATGCCCATGGAAGTTATTCTTTTTCTTTGCCAAAATTAGTTTATACAAGATGAATATCAATATCATATTTCTGGTTTACTGGAAAACATAACAATTGTGACAGTCATACTTAACACCTTAGGTTAAGTTAAGAGAAAATGGGCAGGGGTGTTACAGAGGTATGCAAAGATTTAACAGTTTAAATAATTGTTAGCCCTTCTGAGAAATTATAGATAGGATATATATGTAGTAAATATTCTTATAACATGGTGATTTCAGTCATTAGTAACCATCGTTCAGTTCATGCATTCAAAATAATTGCAGTTATTTTTGAATACTGGAAACTAGATTCAAATAAGTTATAGCTCAGTGGGCTAAGGACACCACACATCTCTTACATTCAAAGATATAGTTTAAATCTGGAAAGTTTAAAGTAAAGGAATACTTGTTATTTATAATTACCTTTAGATATAATTGAAACTACACTATTATACGTAATTAGCTATACTACTGTGCATAGTTAATTTCAATTACTATATTATATATTTATTGGTCATCAATAGCACAGATTTTTTTTGTTCCAAAAGAATTATCGATCCAGTAAAATGGCTGCATTTAATTTTCTTTTTATTAAAGACAGATGAACTAAATTGAAGCAGATTGGCTTCTCTTGATATCTTTTACAAATTACTGATACAAGTTTACCAAATAAATTATTGTATATTTTGTCTAACATCAAATAATCTGTAAAAAGTTTCCACTATAGAAGCATTTCTTCTTCAATTTCCAAAAATAAATAGAGGCTTTCTAACTGAAAGCATTTACATTCCTAGCTCTCTAAAGTAAATATTTTTTTAAAAAGTGTAAAAAATGATCTCCCAGCTTTTGAATAGCTCACTTAGTTAAATCAAACATTTTCTGTCCCAACACTTCCTCAAATCCAAAAGATATTTATTTACTTCCTAGGAACATGACAAACAGTCTTCATTTCAAACCATTCAGTCCATTTCCATGGCAACACTGCAGGATTCCTTGGCTACCATAAGTCGTATTAATTCACTGTGGAATTTTTCAGTCTTCTTTACATCTTAAGCTTGGTCTGTTCAGGACACCAAACAAACTAAATCGTCTGTAACTTTAATACATAGACTCCTTTCAGAGTGCCTATATTTGAAAAGTACATGTGCCTTCATGGGGTCCGCGAGGGAGAGCTTCTTAGCGGAAAGGCTGTACTCCTCTCAGGTTTGGTACTGCCGCAGGCCTGGTGTGCAAAGGGAGTCAAGACTGCAGGACTGGAGGTGGTACAACCAGCCCACCTACCACTCGAGTAAATTTAGCCTTGAAGGAAGATTGTTTAAGGAAAAAGATTTGTGGGACATCAAGGAAGTGAAGCAAAGAGAAGAGCCCAAAGGTAGAAACAAATGCTATTTTACAGTGAGAAATGTAGTTTACTCAGCCTTGTGTAAGTTATATTCAGATATTTAGATATTCTTCCAATTAAAAAGAGGCAAGGATTTATTGATAATAGCTATTCAAATATTTGGATTCCCTGTTAGTGGTAATATTTAATGATGAAATTGCTCAGTATTGTGAACTCTAATATTTTTGTCCTAACAACTGTTCTCATTTAGACAAAGGTTGGTGACATGCTTTGTGGCTTTGTTCCTGACTTCCACATTCAAATGCATGGAACCTGTGAATATGGTATTGTACACGGCAAAAGGGTCTCTGTAGGTGTGATTAAGATTATGGACTTAGAGTTGTGGAGATTATCATGGATTATTCAGATGGGACCTTTCTAATAACATGAGCTCTTAAAAGTAGAAGAGGAAAGCAGTACAGTGGATTCTCAGTGAGATGCGATGATGGAATAAGAGGCATGAATGATTCAAAGTCTGAGAGGGACTTGACCTGCCATTCCTGGCTTTGAAGAAGATGGAACAGGTTGCTAGCCAAGGCATACAGGCGGGCTCTAGAAACTGAGACTGACCTCAGCTGGAAGCCGGGAAGGAAATGGGAACCTTGGTTTTAAAACCACAAGAACTGAGTTCTGCCAACTTGAATGAGCATGGAAAGGGCTTCTCTTCGAGAGCCTCCACAAAAGAATATAGCCTGCCAACATCTTGATTTTAGCACATGACTCGTATTGGACTCCAGAAGTATAAGATAATAAATTTGTGATTTTTAAGCCTCTAAGTTTGTGGTAATTTGTTATCTTAAGTAATAAGAAAATAATAATACATATGGCATCTATACCATGTCAGCTACCTGGAAGTAGGATTATTTGTTTTGGAGCAAGGAGAATGACTAAACTTTGAAGTTTGCCCTAGGAAGATGTTACAGTTAAAACAAAACAGAATGTAATACCCCCACACACAGTTTTTAAAATGTGTTCTGCCTCTTCTCACAGAAGAAGAAAGTGCCACAATTATTAGTTATATGACTTTATATTGGGAAATATATATATATTCATATACAGACCTAAAAGGTTAACTAATGATTTTAAAGTAAACAGCTATAGTAGGATATGGCCTATCAGATATCCTTGCATACTTTCTTGATAATGTGGCTAATGAAGCTTTTTTTTTTTTTTTTTTTTTAAACCCCCTGTTGCTCTTAAAAAAACAACAACAAATAACTGCTTCAGGCCACATTAAAGATTTTTTTAGGTAACGAATTTGGGAATTGAATAAAGCTACTTTTTATACTAATCATATTTACCCTTTCAATTCTATGCTGATAGACATGTATTAAAACTCTACTGGGAAATGGATGTGGCTCAAGAGATTGGGCTCCCCGTCTATCATATAGGAGGTTCAGGGTTCAATTCCCGTGGCCTCCTGGTGAAAGGCAAGCTGGCCCACACAGAGTGCTGGCCAAGGCAGAGTGCTGGCCAAGGCAGAGTGCTGACCTGCATGGAGAGCTGGCGCAGCAAGATGACGTGACAAAAAGAGAACCAGAGGAGAGACAATAAGAGATGCAGCAGACCAGGGAGCTGAGGTGGCACAAAAAGATTGAGCATCTCTCTCCCACTCCGGAAGGTCTCAGGATTGGTTCCCAGTGCCACCTAAAGAGAAGACAAGCAGACACAGAAGAACACACAGAGAGTAGACAGCGAGCGCAAAACAATGGGGGGTGTTGAAATAAATAAATAAATCTTAAAAAACAAACAAACAAACAGTGAGGTTCAAAGGAAAAGAAGGACATGTAAAGTATACCTGGAAAAGCTGCAGAAAGGAAATGGCATTTGAAATGAACTTTGAATGGGGGATAAGACTGGCTGATAGCATTTGGGCAAGAATAACTTATCAGACAGACACACAAGTATGAGCAATTACACAGATAGAAGAATACAAAACCAATAGACCAGAGAGTAATTCAGTTTGGCTGATACACAGATAATGAATACAGAAACGGGGAGACGGCGACGGATGTAGGCCATTTTCCATCAGAATATACCATGCAGAACTGGGTGGGAGAGAG
>JAQZBX010042539.1:0-21979 GCA_029593785.1 Cabassous unicinctus
ATTGAAATATTTTCCTTTGTAGCTCTTAACTAGCTCGGCGTTCCACTGCGCCACTGTTGATATCATCTATGATGTCATGAGGGTGGCAGCCATCAACGTTGCAGCCAACAGACCGGGCAGTCCCCAGAATCTCTTTAATGGTTCCAGAGAGTTCTCTGGCTAAAGATTGGTGCTGCATCTGTTAGGCAATGCTGACGATCTCATAAAAAATGATATTTCCACTGTGCTTAATGTTTTTCTGCTTCTTCCTGTCTCTCGGTGGTTCCTTAAGGGCTTTGATGATCAGGGCAAAGGCAGAAGGTACCACCTCAATCTGGGCTTGTCTGTTCTGAATGGTCAGTTTCACTGTAATCCTCAGACCTTGGCAATGTCATCACCAATCTTATTTGGAGACAGACCCAGGGAGCTGATCTTGGGGGACAGGGTAGATGTGGCACCTGCTTCCCCACTACATGACTTTGATCTCCTTTGGGTATTATTCGGCGTGGCAGAGGCGGCTAGTGTTGGATGAGCCCGGATGCTAGACAGCTGAAGAAAGTTGCACCCTGGCCTTCATTTTTTTTTTTTACTTAATTTCAAACTGATTTCATTTTTTTCTTTTTTCTTTTTTGGCGGTACTAGGAATTGAACCCAGGACCTTGTACATGGGAAGCAGGTACTCAACCACTTGAGCTATATCCGCTGCCTGAGATTTCATTATAATAGTTTAAATTTGAGAAGTTTTTTTCCCAGTGCTTTGCGAGGTTGTCCGGAGCACTGAGATGGAACAGAGACATTAAAACATGAGTTATAAAGTAGGCAATGTATATGACGTTCATATTACCTACTGAAGTTCATGAAGGGAAAAGTGATTTTGCTTTGAAGAAAAATTCCACAAACCAGCATGCCATTAAAATCTCTAACCCAATGCTCCAGATTGTAATGTATTAGTGATATAGATACTAATAATATATAGTAACTAGATACATAATTTAATGTTATCTTTAAAAATAGATGTAAGAAAAACACTTTAAGTAATTTATGGTACAATAAAATTTGCATATATTTATATTTATGTATTAATAAAGTGTCATGTAAATATGTTTCTTTTATAGCTTAGTGATGCCATTAACTTTGATTAACACAAAGGCAACCTTTGATTACTTAACAAAGCACTTCTGTAGGTGAGCTGAGTAGTGCTGGCTAATGTGAGTGGGATTTAGGCAAATTTTGTAGGCCTAATATAATTTTTGTGAGACCTATGATTTTCTAAAGAGAAATTGCAATCTTGAGTTACAAGTCATTGTTTCTGAGATATCTGCTACGAATGGACTACAGCAGCTCCTTTTTTTCTGGGCAAAGGAAACTGCTCACAGATGCTCCTGCCAGGCACAGCATCAGTCGCAGATGCTCTTCCCTGGCAGGATAAAATTATTTTGTGATTCCAGACTTCTCTTTTTTATAATCAAAAATATAAATTTGGATTTGAATGTTCTTTGTTGAAGATTACAGAGGGAACAAGCCTGACATAAAGTAGCAAGCCAGTAGTTGAGGTTCAGATATACCTCCTTTTAATAATAAAGGCACCCCATTCATTCATTCACTCATTCATTCCTTCAACAAATATTTATTGAGTACCTATCAGTACTCTTCTTGGCACTTGGGTTTCAGTAGTGGACAAAATAGGCCAACATTCTGGCCTATATGAAGTTTACATCCTAGTGGGGGTATATAGATGATAAACAAAACAAATAAGTGAAACATATAGTAGGTAGATGGTGATAAGAGCTATGGAGAAAAATAAAGCAGGAAAGGGGTAAAGGGAGTTCTAGGATGCAGAAGGGGGTTCATATTTATGTAAAGTAGTCAGAGAAGACCTCCCTAAAAAGGTGACATATGAATAAAGACAGGAAGGAGATAAAGGAGTGAGCCATGTAAATATATCACAAATCAAGTATGAAATGCCAAAGAAAAAGTTCATGCCCTTCTTTCTGCATTTTTCCCCAAATATTTGAGATTTTAGAGCACTAGCAGAAGATATCCACAATGGCTGACAGAGGGTCAGATACCAGTTTGCAGATTTCATCATGAAAAGAATTAGTCTATCAAAATCCAGCTTTACAGATTATTCATTTTATTTTAGCTATAAAAAAGTTAAAAAACAAAACAGGATGAGATCAAGGAGATAAAATCTCCCCCTTTTTAAGTTGGAAATATTATATTCAATGAACAAACGAGAATCATATTCATTCTTTCATTTGTACCAGGTACCAGCTGTACAGTAGGAAGACACTAGGGATTGTAGTATTGTGGTTACAGTAAAACTCAAAACACAAGATAACCCAGGAAATACTTGACATTGGAACACACATCTCATTTGCAAAATCATGCTGTTTCTCTGTTGCCTTTTTCTTTCTTTTTTTGTATTTTTGATCTTTTTATTTCTTCTCTGTTGCCTTTAAACAGAGCCTATTAGACTCTAAGCTCATAAAACTTGAAATAAGTGTCAAAATAAATTATTTAGTGTTTTTTCTTAAATATTGAATAAAACATCAACATTTTATTGGAATTTCGTAACATACAAGAGGTATTTAGACTGCTTGAGTCAAAATTACATTGGGATGTATAAGGACCATGTAAATCAAGATGGCACTTGGAAAGTGTTTGCTTTTTTATTTTGTTTTGTGTTTCACAAGCCTTTCTAGATATGGATAATTAAAAAATAGATCGGTGCTCCAAGCTCTGCAGGTGGGCAAATATCAAGGATAATTAGCTATGTAATTATTTTGATGAAAGAAATTAAAATTGACTTAATTACAAGGGCACGGTCACAATTACATAAATTTCATTGTTTTACCACTTCTAAAATTCAACCACTTTTAAAAAAAGTTTTATTTTTTTGGATCAAGGTTGAAATGTAGGTAGGAACATAAACATATATATACATATATATATATTAACTGGGTATGTGAAAGAAATAAAATGACTTAACTACTGAAAGTCTAAATTTCAACACAGAACATAGATTTTCCACTTCCTGTGACTTAATCGGGAAATTAAACAAGCACACATGTCAGGAAGCTTTATGCTCTGTTGCCTTGTCACAATGCAGTGTCATGTATTCACCATTAGTACTAGAGGCATATTGTTATTTTTAAAAAATAAATAAACGTCGCATAAAAACTCATTCATTTGGATTTTCTCAAAATTACAAATCACAGTGTACTGGTTTTCTTCCCCTTGCTCAAACACTAGAGGAATTTATGTGATTCCATTTTCAATCTAAAATACGATTTTTTGGGCCCAGAGCTTTCCCAAGTCAGGAAAGATGTTTTGTAAAGAGCCAAAATAGCTCACCCATTAATATATTTCTATATTTGAAAGTCACAAAGAAGAAGGTTTGTTGCTTAAGGACCATTTTAAGCTACAATTTGAAAGGAATACAGTAACCTAATCAACCAATTACATACGGAAAACCCCTCAATATTTAAATGCTCCACATTTTTAAAATAAAAAAGTCGGTTGACTTCCAGGCCCCTGGCTGCCCCACATGGCGGAGGCGGGGGCGCGACCTGCCAGGGGGTCCTGTGAGGCGGGGGCTGGCGGCCCCCTCCTGGAGTTGTGGGCTCGGCTCGTCTTCCCCTTCACTGTAAAGGGCTGCAGGGTTTGCTCCATTTGTTGAGGTGTCAATTAAAGGAAGTAAAATCTACCAATTCGAGGTGTGCAGTTGGATGAGTTTTGATCTGCGGCATGAAATGGTTTTATACTTTCTAATGTGTGAGCTATGGCCTCGGGGAAGTAGGTGAACAGAGAAAACAAAGTGGATTTGCTTTCCCCTGCCCCATTCGTCTGCCTAGGGGTCCCCGTCTCCACTCTGGGCGATGTCTGCCTAGGGGTGTCCATCCCCGCTGGGGGGGACATTGTCTGCCTAGGGGTCCCCATCCTCTCTGGGGGGGTGTGTGTGTGTGTCTTCTGCCAGTGGTCCCTGTCCTCTCTGGGGGGGGGGGGTCGTCTGCCTAAGGGGTCCCCGTACCCGCTGGAGGGGGGCGTCATGTGCTTAGGGGTCCCCGTCCCTGCTGGGGCACAATTCATGCCTCAGAGCAGGGGTGCACAGGTAGCACTGGGGGAAGTTGGTGACTTCCTGCAGAGCTTCTCCAGGTTGGGCCCAGCCCAGCTGTGCCGGCCTCAGCCAGGGCCCCCAGAGCTGCTGAACATGATGCCTTGGGAGGGGTCCAACGCCTGTGAGTGGGGCCAGGGAGCCCTTCCGGCTGTGGTGCGCTGGTCACTCGACCCACTTGGATGGCCAGCTTGTTGACAGTGTCCCAGTTCTTCATTGCTTAGTCATTTTATCATTTTCTAGCCACTTCCCCCTATGAATATATAATTTCATGTTTTTTTTCCCTCTCCAGAAACAAAGAAAAACAAAAAAATAAGGACTGAGCCTCAGGGTCTGCCTCATGGGGAGCCGGTGGGAGTGACTTCCACTCCTACTGTACTCTTCAAATCTAGTACAGACCCTGTTGAGTTTGTGGTCTAGTGTTGCTAATGTCTTTTCTTAAAAACAATTTTATTGAAAAATACTAATAAAACATACAATCCATCAAAAAAAAAGTTGGCTGATAAATAACCCTAAACTTATGATAGAACAGAGTTGTAAAGGTATATGACATCACAACTAAATAAATTATTGGCCATTCAACACTTGCTAGATTTGGTTGAGGCCTGCAAGAAAATTAGATGTGATTATTGGCACTGTAGATCCCAGAAACAACTCCACTAGTTGCAGAAATAGATGTGAAGAACTCCTAATTTGAAGCAGACAGAATCCAGCATTGCGGGATTTGATGTACACTGTCCCCTCCCTATATATGCCTGAACACTTTGAAGATTGGTAAAGACAACCATGAACCCCCAATAAAAGATTCCAACTACTTTAAAGGGGACAGGAAGGAAGGAAGTCTTCTTCTATATTTAAAATTCCTTGGAAAATCCTGACTGCTGTCTCTGATACCAACAAATGATGCCTTGCCTACCTTCTGCTTTTTCCCGACAGAACTTAGGTCCCATGATTAGTCATCCTTGCTTAGTTCATCCCATATTCCAGTGTCACTGCCAGCCTCCCTCAGCCCTGTGGCCTGATCTAATGTAGCTTCCTTATCTGTACTCTTCCCTAGCTTGCTTGTCCTAGACCCAGCTTGGTAGTACTGTCACCTGTCCCTCAGACCAACTGGCAGCTGCCTAACCCTTCTCCTAACCTAATTACTCAGCTTCCCCATCTCTTGCCTGCTCTTGGGTCTTTTGGTGTAATGTTCTGACAGATGACAGCAACAGCAACAGTGAAAACTATAACAATAGTGATAGGCCCTGCACTAAGTGCTTTGCTTTTATCCCATTTAATCTTCCTAGCTCCCATGAGGAAAATGATATTATTACCTGTATTTTACAGATAGGAAAACCAAGGTATGGGGATTTAATAACACTTTTAAGGTCACCAAGCTAAAAAATGGGAGAACCCTAGATTCACCATGTATTTTGAATCCAGAGACCAAACTCTGTTTGCTGTTTTATGAAGAGTAGATTGTTACTGCTGCTATTGACTGACTGATGCAAAAGCAAACAGTGTTTGGAAGATTTGGAAGAACTGGATGAACTCAGTTTCAATCAAGACCAGTAGAAATTGTAAGACATCATTGGTGGTAAAATGCTATAGACAGTAAGATATCTCAATTTCAGAGAGAGTAAACTGTGCAAACCTTTTAAATCTTAGAATAGTCAAAGTAGGGCATTTCAGACATGAGGACCTTGAAGTGAAACTTCAATGGATCTTTATTGAACAACTATTACACGTGAGGCACTATGCTAGGTGCATGAATGGGGCATAAAGAATGGACGTGAGTGTACATTTCCTGGTATGATCTTTAGGCTTGATGTGACCCATTTCTTCTTTTCCAGTCTCATCTCTTCCTTGTCACTCCCTGTACTCATGCTTCAGCTCCACTGAACCATTTGCTGTTAACCTGCCTGGAATGCCCCAGTCTCATAGGTTAACACCTTGGGATACTTTACAGCTCAGCTCGGGTATCCCTTTCTTTGGGAAACTTTCCCAAAGCCTGCCAAGTCTGGTTAGGGACCGTTCTCCTAGGCACATCCTGCTGCATTGTAATTCTTAGTTCACCTGCTTTCTCCTTATACTAGATTCTGAAGTCCTTGAAGGCAGAGACTTTGTGTCTTGTTTACCATTGTGTTCTCCTTGCTCAGCCCAGTGCTTAGCATTTGGTAGACACCCAGTAAATGTTTATTATTGAAAATAAGTAATATTGTGAAGAAAAATTTAATAGACCTAAAGACCAATAGGATGTGAAGGAAGAAGAAGAAATCAAGGATTACTTTAGAACTTTGAGTATGAGTATGAGACCAAAAGTGGGTACAATGGGCAAAAAGAGGGAAAACTCAAAGGGGAGCTGGTTTAGAGGGAGAGATTATGAGCCTAATTAAAAGGGATTGTGGAGTTAATATGTGTTAGAGGAAGTAGAGGGGGAAATCCTTTGAAGACAAGGACTGTATCTTATCTTTGTGTTCCTAATACTTAGTATTGTGCCTGGCATAAAAGAGACAATTCATATTTACTAAGTGAAGAATAAGGTAATGTTTGCAGGCCTTTAGGCTGGTGTTTCTACTAACCAATAGAGAAGTTGGTAGAGAGTAGCTGATTTGGTGGCTGAGAAGATAAAGCCTTCAGCTTTGTGAATATTGATTTGAAAGTTAGAATAGAATGTTTAAGGGGGAACTTCCCAGTAGACAAATCCATGGAGGAACACAAGCTCAGAGCTGTAGACTTTGAAGTCACAGATGTTGATTTGGAAGTTACCAATATAGAGAGGATAACTGAAGACATGGAAGTTGATGTGTTTTCAGAGAGATTCAGTAAAAAGTAAAAGAATAGAGATCAGAGTCTTGGGAAAACACACATTTGGATACTAGGAGGTGGAATTTAAACCAGTGAAGGAGATGGAGAAGCAGCAGCCATGGAAAGGAACACCTACATAGTACAAGGCCACAGAATCCAAGGAAGGTAAATAATTTTTTTTTTAAAAAAAGGATGTCAGTATCTGTGACAAATGCTGAAAACAAGATTGAGACTAATGAGGACTAAGTAAAGTTAATCAGTTTTAGCTTTAGATTTAGTCGTTAGTGACCTTCAAGAGAAACATTTCTGTGGAGTGTTAGCAGACAAAATCTAATCTCAGGCATTTGAGAAGGAATTTGGTGACAGTTTATTTTTTTTTTTTTTTAATGGTCAACAAATATTTTTAATGAATAAATTAAAGGGTGACAGTTTAGTGATAGTAAGAGAGAAGGTATTGTGTAGACCATATAACTAAATTTGGCAAGAAAAGGAGAGATATTGGAAAGTAGCTTGGTAGGTCAGCAGGATCAACAAAGGCTTATTGCTGTCCTTTTTAAATGAGACACATTTTTTTGGGTGACTTTAGTGTTCTGTGGTTTAAATGTTTGGCTTCCAATTCAGGCTAGAGCTAAAGCAGTGAGTTACAAAGAAATCACATGGCTTTGGTGTAGTAAACCATGGATTGTCCTCCTGGGTGCCACAGCTGGTTCTGAGGCCCGCATTGCAAAAGAGAAATGAGGGAGAAGGGATCACTGAGAAGTGTTTATGGTGGAACAGAAATTGTTAGGTCAGGAAACTGGGAGCAGAATCTCAGCATGTTGGAAAAGGAAGGGACAGAGGAAACCTCTGTTTATAGATTAGGCAGCTGAGGTTCATAAAGGAAACCTGGAACCTCTGAGTATTAATGGAAACAAACCAATAAACACCTGAGCTGTTTGATGGATCTGTGGCTTTGTTTTCTCTTCTTCTCAGACTGAGGGCAATTCCATGGCACCATTACTGCTCCCCAAGGGAGTATTGGGTTGTAGACAAAGTAGGAATTGCTGTCTGCCCTTTTTTTTTTGAGGATGATGCTGACCAGAGTCAACTATCAGCTCTCTGGAGAAAAGCATCTCCTTCTTAGACACCTTTAGAACCAATTTGCATTTTGCAAATAGGGATGAAGAAATGGAGACAAATATTGTTGTCTCCCCAGGGTCATCATTAGCCAACCTGCTGGCTGACAAGCCTGTGGTCATGGAAACCAACCTTACTAAGGAGAGATGGATTATATAAATAAGCCTCTTTTCTTTTCAACTTGATTTGCTGGATTGAGGCCTTGGCCCTTTGAATTAGATCTTGCAGAAATATCAGACTGGATCATTTAATCTTCTCAGTCAATACCTTATCACAGTTTTCTTAAATGTCCTTTCTATATGACCTTTTTGGTTCTATCAAAGACAATGATGAATACTGCATTTCTCTGCAGATGAAGGTTTTTATATTGGGAACTTCATTTTTCACATGTGGAATAAACCAGAATTCTTGAAATGGAGAAAAAATGGTCTGTGGTGCTGAGCATACTTCTGCTGCAGGGATGCAAGATGATGAAAGGAATAGTAAGCAGGAAGTTTGATGTATCATTATCTATCTATATTCAAATATCAATATTTTCTCCAAAATATATATATTTTTCTTCACTGAGGTTTATTGATATATGTCTCCTGTGCCAGCAACTGAAAGGTATACATATACATGTATATCCCTGTTTACATATTTACAAAGAAATGCCAGAACTCCTTAACCACCCTTAGAAATCCCATATGCAAGGATAATAGACACCAGGGTTCAAAAGCAGAGGGAGAATATATATGACAAAAATATAGAAGGGTTTATTTTAAAAATCTTGGGGTTACTTGAATTATTATTTCCCTCTGCCTTTTATTTTGTCCCCCATATTGTTGTACAGAGTTGTATTATAATGCTAGGTAGCACTACAAAGCCTGAGGCAACCCATTTTAGAAATCTTTCAACATATTAAGTTGAATAGCAATTAAATAATTTCAAACATAATTTACAGCCAATAAAATCCTTCCAGAAACTGGCAGAATCTTGAAATCTTTGAAGGCTTCCTCTCCAATTACAGAATTCTAAAGGATATTAAAACCAAATTCAGACTTTCGATGGAGCTTCTGTGGGTAGTATAAATAAGCAAACATCTCAAGGCATTTCAGAGCCATAAATCTAAGCATAGTGCTGTATTTCAGTTATGGATGGAGAATTTGTCTTTACTTCTCAAGTGGAACAATTGTTAGAAGTTAACCAGCTGCAATATTGCCTCCCAAGAATACTTTGCACAAAATGTTGAGAAACAGGAGGTACATAGGATGAAAAAGAAGATTAGAGCAAAGGGCACCAATAAGAAACGAAAATAAACTGGAGTAGGAGAATCAACAATGGCCATACATTCAAAAATTTCACAGTATGTCAAAGAGCTCACACCCTGATTTAGAGCAAGACTGCTGCTCAATTATTTTAAAGAGAGACTCTCCTGTTTTAAAAAATAACTCTGAAGAAGAACCCATGCCTCCATTGGTGACCCATTAAAATATTTAATAACTTTCTGCCAGGATTTTTGTTCATCTGTTCTGTTACAGCCAAGTCAAACGCGTTATGAATTTAGATGAATTGCCCTGACACCTTCCACTGGGGTGTAGTCATTCTTATAAGTGAGGACTATAGTTAGATTTTTATTTTTAGGAGACCGTATCCCTTTATCCTTAACTTTTTTACCCTTTGATCATCTTGATTGCTTTCCTCTGAAACCCTTCAAAGTTCCCCATATACTGAAAATCTGAGCTTGGTTTTGTGGCACTTTGAAATTATTTTATGAATCCTCAAAAGAGAAAGATTTTGTTTTTAAACTAATCTATTCCTGTGGGTGTGATATAATTTGATTGCATTAAATTTGGTTGAGGGTCCTTTGATTAGATTACTTGATAAGATAGATTCAGGGCTTTTGATTGGACTAGTCAGTGAGGTGCGAGCCAGCCCTCTTGCTGGAACTGATAAAAACGGAGGCACAGAGAGACAAAGACAGACACAGGAAAAGGAAGCCACCATGTTTGATCTGCCATGTAAGAGAGAGCACAAAGTCCCCAAGAGGCTGGGCCCATGGCTCAAGAGGAAAGGGTGAGCCTGGAGGGGAAGGCCGAAAACTTGGCAGAGATTGCGGGCCATCTTACTTCACCACATGGTAACATGCCAGGATCAACAGTGTCTGACTTTGGTGAGAAAGCATCTTTCATGGTGCCTTGGTTTGGACTTTTCATGGCCTTGGAACTGTAAGCTTTTACCCCAAACAAATCGCCTTTATAAAAGTCAAACCATTTCTGGTACTTTGTATCAGCAGCCTTTTGGCAAACTAAAAGTTCTTATTTAAGATTATCCCAGGGCCAATTTTCCTTTTTGATTTTGTAGGAAATGTGAAAACATTGAAGCAGTCAACTTTTTTACCCTTGCAAAATATGTGATAGGTGATGTTCACATATGTAACAGAATGTTAAAATTGATGTTTCTGCCATAGCCCAAAGAGACAACTGATGCTGCATTCTAAAGGAGGAGGTAACTCTTACGCAGAATTTCCAAAGGAGTAAGCTGAGAACTGGTTACATGATTCTTTAACCCCTTGCCCGGCATAAAGGGCACAAAGGGTTGAGAGAACAGAGATGGACTTAGGATTTGTGAGGATTTCTTAGGAAAGAATTGTGTTGAGTCCTATCCTTTCCTCCAAGGAGATGCATTGGGAGGTTGCTTCCCAATCAAGAGAGGAGAGATTTAACAGATGACATGGAGAACTTGATATGTTTCCCCTGTGGTTAAGGGAACATAGTTAACTAGTGTCTGATGATAATGTAGAAACTCTGAAAACCAGAGACTAGCCCACTAGCTACTCTGACAGGAGGAGTTAAGGAGAGGTGGCTGCATTGGCTGGCCTTCCTTCCAGTATTTGCTGGGCAAAGGATGATGAGAGTATTTACCATGGACTACATGTGGGACATGCAAGAGAAAATGGTTCTGGTGTCGGGGTCTCAAACTGTTATCAGCATCTACTTCTCCTCTCTCCATCTCTTGGTATAGTTTTTGCATTTTCAATCCATTCTCCAACAGGCTTTCTCTTTGTAATTACAAGATGGCTGCCAGCAGCTCATGGGACTAATCCTCTAGCTTCAAAAGCAGTGAAATAGAAGAAGGCTCTCTGTCCCACTGTTCTTAACACAAGTCCTGAGATGTGTTCCCATTGGACTGGCTAATGTCATATGATTGCCTCTAAATAATGCCTGAATTGACTATAGCTGAGTTGTGTGCTTAACTTGTGGAGCTGGGAACTATGTTCCATCCAGCCCACTGGGCTAGAATGAGAGAGTAGTAGATCTCATTGACTATCAAGGTCATGCCAGAGGAAGTGGGTGTGGATGCCAAATAGGCCAGGTATCAAGGTTCTCTAAACCTAGCACTTCTGTAGCAAATATACCCTTTTTCCTCCCATATTTTTTGTGAGAAGAGCAAAAAAGACAGGACTTAGACCTATGGTAGGCAGTGAAATCATTCCTAAAATTAAATGTGTGATGGATGTGAGGCCAGCTCTAGAAAATTGTGAGATAGGAATGTTTCTGCTGGGAATTTGGAACATTTAGTAGAGTTATGGGAAGGTGAGAAGTTTGGGGAGTGCATGGGTCTGTATTTGGAAAACCCACTGAAAGATTTTATTTTAAATCTTTGTGAAGGAGGTGAATGGACTTTAAGGTTGACATTGTCTCCAACATTTTCATGTTACCAAATAGACCACAAAGATAGTGTTTGATAATATGCTATATCCTCGAGTAAAAATGTTTCTCCAACTAAATTAAGAACCCTCGTAATATTATTTCATAGGACCCTGTATTTTCTTTCATGGCAGGAACACAATTTGTTATTGTATATTGGTGGGCTTATTTATATCTCACACTGGACTGTAAATTCCATGCGGGCAAGAGCCATGTCTATTTTGTTCAATATTGGATCCACCAGCATTTTGGAGAATGCTGGGCACCTAGTAGATATTAGGTAAATGTTTGCTGAATGGGTGATTAAATAACAATCATTCTCTTAGGCCCATAGCATGACTTGGAGAAAGAAGCCATGAGACTAGAGTAAGGAGGGCCTTCCTGCCTTACCAACCAGGTTGCCCACCCAAATGACCCTCATATCTGATGTGAGTTAGGTTGTTCTATCTGTTATTCAAAATACTTGCTATAACTCTGTGCCAGAGTTTGCTTTCAAGATATGGTACATGGAGAAAAAAACATTGCCTGATGTATAACAGATATTTTAAATGACAGACATCCTAAAGGAGGGAGAGTTATTTATGTGATTAATAATCTAGACCCTTTGGGTGATCGTAGACAAAATTTATATTTATATACTGTGCACATTTTTTTTTGTATTTTGAGTTAAAAAACACCTTATATCATAAGTATGTGATCATAACCTTTTTCTCTAATGTAATAGAATCTTCATAATCATCATTTAATGGCTAGCTATCAGTGGGTAGATTGTCCTTAAGACAATTAATCACGCTCTTATTGTGAACATTTAGTTCAAATTTCCTCAATGTTATAAATAATTCAGGAAGCAACAGCTCTGTGTAGACAGCTTTTTCCATTCCTTGGATGCTTTTCTAGGAAGATTTCCCCAGGGTATTATTCCAGATTGCTGGCATAGGGAATGAGGAGTTAGACTGATTTTTAAACGGGAGGCATATTTTCAGATCTTTGGAACTGTACATGTACTCTGTCCATTGAGGGCCTTCTGCAGTCATGGTCCCAAAGCAGGAGCCATCCTGGGACTGAGGAACAGCCTGGGCACTAACTCCAAAACTAAAAAGAGTCTGTGTTAAATCACAAGAAAGGAAATTAGAGATTGTGGACTGGTCTATTTTTTGTTTGTTTATTTGTTTAACTTACCAGTGTTTACTTTAGGATTTGTGTTTTTATATAAATAAATACATTAAAACAGTTTTAGATTTACAGAAAAATTGTGAAGATATTACAAAGAGTTCCCATACACTCTGCACCCAGCTTCCCCTATTGTTGTCATCTTACATAGGTATGGTACATTTGTTATAATTAATGAATCAACATTGACATATTATTTTTAGGTTTGCCTGTTTGTACTGTTTATTTCAAAATTGAAATTACAAGGCTTTTAGTCCAATAAGGCAGCATGCAAGTAATCCAAAAGATCAAAGAAGTGAAAGAGAGAAAGGAAAATAGGAAGACCAGGGTCATAGTCATAGATGCTTCTTGTGAAGACCAGGAAAGTGGTCCTTGCCCTTATTTCTATCTTTTTAAAAAAAATCTGTGTGTAAAAGATGGCATAATTTGGAAGCATTCTATTTTTAAGATATTTCCATTAGCAATTGCTTGCTATATTTTTCACTGTTATTGCTGGAACTGATTATTGTGCTTTCCAAAATACTATTGTTCTTTTCATCTTGTATTTTTGCTCCCATTCTGTTAAAAGTCTTTTTAGCAGATTAATTTTTTTTTGCATCAGCAGCAGATTAATTTTGATTCAAAAATATTTTAAAATAACTTGTCCTAATCCTTTTCTGCCCTGCAATAATCTTTAGAAGTTACTGCCAAACTGGCTTGCAATCCTTCTTGGTTCATTCTTCTTTACCTCATCACTAGTTTCCTAATTGCCTCTCTTGGGAGCCATCAGTACTGTCTTAAGACTACAGCCCTAAAAAATCGAGAAGGTGAACTTTACCTTTCTCACTCTTCCTTTCTTCTTTCATCTTTCCTTTTGCTCCTCTTTGGTTTCTCCAATCCTCAAGTCTGGTAAGCAGTCTCTACAATGGCCCCCAATGTTCCCTGCCTCCTGGTATTCTTAGCCTTGTGTAATTCCCAGCCCTTGAGTAACTTAATTCTAACCAATAGAATATGGCAATGTTGAGGGAATGTCATTTATGTGATTAGATTATAAAAGATTTTGACTTCCATCTTCCTTGCAGACTCTCTCTTGGTGGCTTTGAAGAAGTTAACTGCCATGTTGAAGAGGCCAACATGGCAAGGAACGAAGGGTGGCTTCTGGTCAACAGTCAGCTATAATTGAGGCACTTAATCCAACAACACTTAAGGAACTGAATCCTGCCAACAATGACATATGTGAGCCTAGGATTGGATCTTTCTCCAGTTGAGCCTTCAGATTAGACCCCAGCCCTGGCTAGCACCTTGACTGCAACCTCATGAGAGACTGTGAAGCAGAGGACCCAGCTAATCAGTGTCCAGATTCCTGACCCACAGAAACTGTGTTGTTTTAAACTGCTAAATTTCAGTTAATTTGTTATGTAACAACAGATAACTAATATACCAAGGTTCCCTCTACTTTAAAGAATGTGTTGAGTCACTAACAAGTTACAGTTGAATGAATATATTTATATTTCTTAGGATAATAAGATTGGTTACTTAATTGTAAAAATTTAGGCACTATGACCCCTGAATAGAGGAGACAGTTTTAGAGACTTCTTAGAATGCTAAAGTAGTAAGTGGTCTCAGAGGTCATCTGATTGTTTCTCCAAGAGTGTTCCACAGAAAACAGAACTCTTGAATTTTCCTCTAAAATCATTTTCACTCCCAGCCTTCTTTATTTTATGAAATGGCACCCTCCAACACTCAGCTGATAAGCTTAAAAGAATTTAGGCATCAGAATTGATTCCCTCCTTTTACATCCACCTGTCCACCCATGCAACCAGTCACCCCCAGTAGATTCTTTCTGCCTCCAAAATGTCAAATCTGACCACCTCTTTTCATTTCCATTGCCACCACACTTGTCTACTTTTCCTCATCTCTTACTTGGAACTGCTACTACAGCTTTTGTGATAAACAGAATAACCCCCTCCCTCTTCCTCTAGAAATGTTCACAGCCTAATCCTGGTAATCTGTGAATATGTTACCTTACATGGAGAAAGGGAATTTGCCTATGTGATTAAGGGTATGGGCTTTGAGATGGGGAGATTTTTCTGGATTATCTGAATGGCCCCAATCTGATCACATGAATGCATTTACTAAATTTATGGTAACTTATTACAGCAGGAATAGAAAACCAGCTTCTCCTTGGTCTTCCTAAAGTACTCTTTTGTCCCCCTCCAAACCTAATCTTTACAGGACAACCAGAGTGGCCTTTTAAAATCACAAATTCTGTTATGGCGACTTCCTAATTTAAACTCCTTTCCTTTGTACTCAGAATAAAACCCAACCTCTTTTCCATGGCTCAGCAGCCCTGCGTGATCTGGCCCCTGCCAAACTTTCCAGTCCTATCTGAAGTCATTCTTCCTCTTCCTCTTCAGCCACACAGGCCTTTCAATTCTCTGAATGCTGGGATTTTCACAGATGCTGGTCTTTTGCCTGGAATGCCTTCCCCTTTGCTCTTCACATGTAGCCCCCTCTCATTCTTCAAGTATCATCTTAAAAGATTCCTCCTTAGAGAAGTCTCCTCTCACTATCCTATCTAAATATGCTTCCCTTTCCATTATTTTCTATTGCAAAAACCTATTTGTTGCCTTCATAACACATTTCTCAACTTGAAATCATATATTTGGTTTTTTTTTTCTTGCTTATTTATTGTCTGTTCTTCCCAACTAAACTTTAGACTCTAGGAGAACAGGGACAATATTTATTCTGTTCACCACTGTATCCCTAATAACCAGTGCAGTAACTGGCACATAGTGGAGATGCTCAATGAATAGCTTTTTGACTGAATGAATGTATACTGGTTCCAGGAGATGTTTGTAGACATTTTTCAGGGAAATGGTTTCAAGGTCAAATAAGTTTGGGAAATTTGAGATCAAATAAAGTCAGAGTTTCTTTACTACAGAACTTTTCTGGGCCTTTAATTTGCTAATGTGAATTAGGAGTGTCTAAATGGTGGCTATTGTTTGTAGTTTGCCTCCTACTTATTTGTCCTAGAATTCCTTTCTTGAGAGGAGCATCTCTTAGGATTGGTGTTTTGTGGTATGCAATTTAGGGAATGCCACTGTACTTCAAGGTGCTCTTTAGATAGACAAGGAAACTGAGGCACAGGAAAATTTACTGACTTGCTCAAGGTTATGCTGTGAGCTTTCATAGGAGTCAGGTCTTTCATGAAAGTCTAAACATTTAAGAATACCTATAACATCTTTAAATAATTAGCCAAACCAAGAGGGAATGTTATATTTAAAGTCAAATTATAGGTGAGAGTTTAGAGCAGACTATATCAAGGAATTTGGCCTCCTTTGGAAATTGCCATTTTTGATAAAAATACCACAACAGAGAAAAAGTTATTCAGATCCCATAATTTAAAAATGATGCTATGCCTCCTCACCCCTGCTCAGATCAAAACCAAAATTCTTACAATTTAGTCTGCCTCAGCTGTCTGGGATAGGAGGGAATCAGGCAAGAAGCCTAAGAGAAAATCTGGCTTTTATATTTTTGTGGGAATTTTTGTGTGGGAATGGATTCTGAGAGCATCTGAGAGGAAAATCCATATGTTCGGCCTCAATATATGGAATCAGTTGAGTGTTGTGATTAAACGCCTGGGTGTTGGAATCCTGCAACTGTGGGTTAGAAACATTGTTACTGGATTTTGTCCAGGTTCTTGACTATGCTGCAGAAATGAATTTCAGGAGCACGTCGGGTTAGTTAGGCCAGTAATTTGTTAAGGTAGGGAGGGAAGAGAAATGGGAGAAAATAACAGATCATGGGTCCCAGAGAGAGGAAGGGGCTGAAGAGTGATAAAGACAGCTGGTTTATAGACTACAATTTCCCAATATAGATTACAAATGCCCAGGTTTTACTTGTGTATTGATCCATGCAGGGGGTACACGGTGAGAGCAGGGCACAGAAGCAAAGAGGGACAAGAGAAACAGACTTTTGCACCTGCATCTAAACTATTAATTATTCCTCTCCTTATGGGAGGAGTTCCAGCTGTTTGCTGTTTTGATTGATTACCCCATCCACCAATTCCCCAGGAGGGCCCAGCCATAATGTTCCTGGAGAATACCCGGGGCTTCTCCTGGCTTCCGAAGGGAATATCATTCGTGAGGGTCTTCCAGCAGCCATCTTGGGGTTATTGATATCCACGTGGATTTCTTGCTAGGTTCCAGATCCATCTATTGATTCTCTATTTTACTAGCCGGCTTCAACATGCGTCCATCCTTTACCACCTGTGTGATGTTTGGTACGTTATACCAAATCTCTCTAAGCCTCCGTTTTCTCCTCTGTAAAAGGGAATAATATCAATCCCAACTTCATAGAGTTGTTGAGATGAGGGAATGCCTGTAAAGAGTTCAGCACGTTGCTCAGCACTAACAAGCACTCATAAATGTTAGTATTATTAGAAAAGACTTTAGGTGTGCCATTGATGAGTGTTTGAGGGATTGGTAAAATACTGAGATAGGTTTCAGGGTTACTCAGTGGGGTCTGTTGGTTGATTCAGGATTTCCTTGTAAGACTATGCTGAATTTCTAACTTGGATTTTAAAAATACCAAATAAGAGAGAGTGCAGAGTTCACATGTAGTTCACTTCTTCATCACTTAGAATGTTGCCTTTCGCTCTGGTGTAAGATTGTCTGACCTAGTGCAGCATGAACACACACTGGCATGACATTGACAAGCAGCCTAGATAACACCTTGTAATACTAAGGGATTTACCTGGCATGCATGGCCAAACAGCCATTAGCTTGATCCTTTTTGTGACCTGTTGTCTTTTTTTAAATTAAAAAAAATTTTTTTAAAGAAGCTTTAGATTATATAAATGTCACATAAAAAATATAGGGGATTCCCATATGCCCCACCTTCTCCCCCTTCCACACTTTCCTACATTAACAACATCTTTCATTAGTGTGGTACATTTGTTATAATTGAGGAACACATAATGAAGTATTGCTACTAACTGTGGACTATAGTTTACATTATAATTTATATGCATAATTTTATAGGTTATAACAAAATGTATAATGGCCTGTATCTGTCATTGCAATGTCATGCAGGACAATTCCAATGTCCTGAAAATGCCCCCATATTACACCTATTCTTCCCTCTCCATCCCCTCAGAACCTCTGGTGGCCACTGCCTTTATGTCAATGATGAAAGTTCTTCCATTGCTAGAATAATAATAAGCCTATTATAGAATAATAATAAGTCTACTTTAGTCTATTGCTCATTCCCAAACTTGAGGATTTTGGATTGCTGATGCCCACTCTGTTTCTGATTGAGAGGGGGCTTAGAGCCCATGAGGCAGATGGATGTAACTCTCTTGCTTGCAGTTGCAGACACTCTCTATTCCTTGGGATGGGCATTGTCCATCATCATCTCCTTGTTGTCCTGGTGTTGCAACTCTGCTGAGATTCAGGACTCAACTGGCACATGAATGGACCAAAGATTTAAGACTCTGGGACATATATTTAACAAGCATAGTGCTAATTATAGGTTCAAATAAAAGGGCAAAAGAGCCATGTATTGGGAAATTATAAATGTGTCTAACTCTGTTATATTGGGGAGCACAAATTCCAGAGTAAGGCCTACTGACAGGGTGCCAAATTCCTGACTTGTCTGCCCTGCTTATAGTGTCTAGATGTCTCTAGAGCCCTCAGGAGCCCCACTGTTTGAGGTACTGTTTACTGTGGCAGTCAATGGGATCCTGCTGAGACGTGCATAAGCGTAACCTCTGGAATGAGCTCCCGACCCATTTTGCAATCTCTTAGCCATAAAAACTCATTTGTATTTAATATTTCCCCCTTTTGGTCAAGGTCTTTTTCCATACGCATTGCTAATTGGCACTTGGTAATAATCCCTCCATGCCAGGGAAGCTCATCCCCAGGAGTCATGTCCCATGCTGGGGATGTAGTACATTTATACGTGAGTTTGACTTAGAGAGAGGTGTGGCTTGTTTTTAAGCATTATTAGGGCAGGTGCAGAGTACTTTTACTAGGGGTACTTCCAGGATAACCTTGTTTTTCCCCCTTATCTTGTGTATCAGATGTTGCCTGTTGTCCAACATCTGAAAACAGTTATTTCATATGTCTTTTTAGGTTTATAGTTGTTTTAGAAGGGAGTTTTCCCCAGGTGGCCAGAAGTGGATGTCTAGTCCTATTACATTACCATAGGGCATCTACGTTGAAGAATACCACCCCCCGCCCCAATTATATAGTGGTAAAGGATTTGTTCTCATATCACCCTTGCTTGCTTAAGTGTGACTAAGGGTCTGAGTAGAACAGATTTGGGTATGAATCAGAGAATCAGTCTATCATGAGAAAACAGAATAAAATTAATTAACTCATTAGTAACTAAAATAGTGCTTGTCGCTTTGTGCTTGGTCATTATAGAAATAATGACAAGTGGATCTATGTGATCTGACTTACCGTATTCTGAACCCAATTCTAATCTCCTTCACTTTTAAACAATTTAGAGGAAACATATTGTTCATAGTTGGGATCATTGGAATCTGGATTCATTTCCATGTTATTAGGTTAGATAGAGCTGGCTCTTTTGGAAAAGGACATGGCTTTCTAATGTGCAAAGAATCCTTCCAGGTACATGGGATGTCATGTGAGAACCCCTTATCTTCTTTAGTCATCATAAATACATTAATCATGATGAAATAAACTAATAATATATTTCTTTGTTAGTTTCTTCAATATATTCTGAGGTAAGAAGTAGTCATATTTTGGCATCTTGCGTAAAGAAGTACTGACAAGAATGGGCTCTTTCTTCCTATAATATGATTAGATGAAGGAAAATGCAATAAAATATGATTTAAAGAGTCCATAGACTATTAGACATATTTTTGTTTAATATATAAAAGATAATATAAAAATTGAGAAAAATAATTGGTATTACTTCTTGTTAAGAGATAGGGACTGGGAAGAAAATACTCATTAGTTATTGCTACAAAGAAGGTTTGTTGGCATCAGTAAAGAATGTTTATCTTTGCTTGCAAATGATATTGCCTGCATTATAAATAACTATGAGGAGAACAGAAAAGGAAAAATCCCAAATTTAAATTTGCACATTTATTGCAATTCCTTGTTTCAAGTGTCTAATGCCTATTAATTCAGATGTCATCTTAATCTCCATGATCATTTTAACTTGGATTACTTTGGAAAAGTATTTAAAAGATGATAAAATGTCCTTGTTTTATGACTGGTCTGTGGAATTACTGACTCTAACCTTCTTTAGAGACTTGAACTTTGAGAACTTCCTATCTATTTGTATATTCAAATACTCTATTTTTTAAAAAGTGCTTTGATGTTTCCTCTATATTCTTTTGAGTGTGTAACTTTATTATGCTAATTGTCTATATAATAATATTGCACAATCATCTTACAAAGATGATGGCTAGTTGATATTATCCTATTTCTACAGAGGGGAATTCCGAGGTATGGAGGATTTTATGACTTGCCTGGTACCACCCATGCACAATTAAGTGTCAGAGTCAGAAATGGAACTGAAGTCTAGGTAGTAGAATTGGCAGTCATTGAATAGGAGGAGGGGACTGGATTGTGGTTCCAACTCCGTCCTTAACGTGTTCCATAGCATTAGTTCAGTTCCTTATCATGGCATCTTTTTCCTCATTTGTAAAATCCTGGGGTATAATAGATGGACTCTCAGGTTCATTTCAGCTCTGAAATTCATTCTGTGGCAGGGGTTCTTAACCAGGGGTCTGTGAGCTTGAACTGAAATTCAAAAAAACATTCTTGTGGGGTCGTGTTGGTGCAGGTGTGATATATTTATTAAACATATTCAGTATAGTGTGGACTTAGTAAGGGGTCCGTGGTTTTCACCTGACTGGCAAAGGGGTCCATGGAACAAAAAAGGTTAAGAACCCCTGTTCTATGGTCACCTGACTCCCCTTAGTTTTTCTCCTAGAGCGCATTGCTTCCTCTAACTTACACCTAGAGATACCTGGATTATCCTCAGTTTTCATTTCTCCACTTCTGCCTGTGCCCTAATGGTATATTATTTGCCTTTAAGTAGTTTTACTGAAGAGGTGAAAACGGCACTTAGCCACCTAGCATTTAGAAGGAGTATGGTTGACTTTCTCATTGCTCTTTTAGTATTTTATTATTGTGTTATGTGGCATTTTTATAACAAATTTACCTATTCTTGTGTCATTTGACTAAGATATGAACTAGGCCACCACTGTGTTTTCAAATAAGGTGCTCATCAAGTCCCCAGGTACTCTTCATTGTTTGGCATCATTACTAATCCCCTTTGTGATTGTAATCTTATACTACCCTTCTTTCAATAAGGCAAGATTACCCATAGCTTACATTCCATAGAAAGATATGGTAATGGAACAGAAATCTAAATAAAAGCTTATTCCCATGTTTGTTTTCCACTAAAGCATTGCAAAATAAAATACATGCTTCAGAGTCTTCAAAAACAATTTTAAGGGGAGCAGATGTAGCTCAGGTGGTTGAGCACCTGCTTCCCATGTACAAGGTCCCGGGTTTGATCCTTTGTACTTCCTAAAAACAAACAAACAAATGAAAAAACCAACTTTCACCGGGGAGTGGATGTAAATCATTGGTTGAGTGCCTGCTTCCCATGTACAAAGTCCTACATTCAATCCCTGGTACCTCCTAAATTTTTTTTTTTTAAATAGAATTTCAAAATAGTGAAGAAATGGAAAGACTATTGGAACTTTAAACTGGGCTATAAAATGTATACCAAAGTTTTTTGGAGTCCACTTCTGGACTTTTCCATGACTGATAAGTTTATAATTTGCTATTAAAATATTGTGATTTCAGTTTCAGAGAGTTGAGCTATAAATTGCTGAGATCTGGGATAAATGGCCAATTACATTAGAACAAATATCTATTGTTTTATTTGGGGATGGGGAGAGTTCACTGTACTCCTTACTTATAGCGATTATTTAAAATTTTCCTCCAGAAGAAAAAGTCTATGCCACACTTGTGCAAATGGTTAAGTGACCACAGTAATGAATAATTCAGGGATGATTTAGTACAGATCATAATGCAGGTTTCCCAGCATATGCATTTTTTTTTTTTTTTTAAAGATTTATTTATTT
>JAQZBX010042540.1:0-21993 GCA_029593785.1 Cabassous unicinctus
ACTGCCTTTTTGATGTCCTACAGATTTTGAGATGTTGCCTTGTCATTTTCATTTGTCTCAAGATATTTGCGGAATTCCCTATCATTTCATTCAAAGACCTGCTAATTATTAAGGGTGTGCTGTTTAACTTCCATGTAATAATGCATTTTTGTTTTTCCATCCATTATTTATTTCCAGCTTCCTTCTGTGATGAACAGAGAAAGTGTTTCGTATAATTTCTCTCTTTTTAAATTTAACGAGACTTGTCTTGTTTCCTATCATGGTCTATCCAGGAGAAAGTCCATGAGCAATTGGAAGGAATGTACATCCTGCTTTTTTGGGTCCAGTGCTTCAATAGAAGTCTGTTTTGCCCAGATAATTTATCGTATTATTCAAGTATTGTTTCTTTATTTATCCCCTTTTGAGATGTTGTATCCATTGCTGAGATTTATGTACTTAAGTCCAACTATTTTTGCTGAGACATCTATTTTTCCCTTCATATTTGTCAGTCTATGCCTAATATTTCTTGGTACACTGAGTTTAGGGACATGACTCTTTAGTATAGTTTTTTCTTCTTGGTTAATTGCCCTTTTTATTAATATATAATTACCTTTTCCATCCTTTATAACAGTGCTCTATTTGAAATTTATTTTGCCCAATATTACTATCACTGCTTCAGCTCTTTTTTGGTTTCAGTTTGCATTGAATGACTTTTTCCAACATTTCACTTTTAACCTTGTTGTGTCCTTATGTCTGAAGATGGTCGCTTATAGACATACTGATGGTTTATATTTTTTATCCATTCCATCAGTCTATGTCTTTTGATTGGGATAGTTCAAGTCAGTAACATTCAATGTTATTCCTGTAAAGGCATTACTTACTTCATCAATTTTTTATCCTTCAGCTTTGTGTTGTCTTATCATTCTATTGTCTGTGCCCTTACCATTTAGTTTACCCATCCTAATAATCTTCATTATTATCTTCTTCTCCAAATCCCTCACCCTTGTTATTTTTCCTTTCAGGTTGTAGCACTTCCTTTTTTAGCTTTTGTAATTCTTGTCTTTGCTAACATATTCTATCCATTTTTGCTTTTATATGAAGATTTTAAACTCTCCCTCTTTTCTCAGATATTTTTGCCAGATATATAATTCTTGCCTGGCAATTTTTCTCTTTCAGTACCTTAAACATCATACCACTTTCTTCTCACTTCCATGGTTTCTGATGGGCAGTGGCACTTAATCTTATTGAGTTTCTCTTGTATGTGATGCTTTGCTTTTCTCTTACTGCTTTCAGATTCCTATCTTTCTTTCTGATATTTTTCCTTTTGAATAGTAAGTATCTCAGGATAGGGTCTATTTGGATTTATTCTCTTTGTGGTGCATCCTTCTTGCATATTCATATTTATATCTCTCATAAGGATTGGGAAAATTTTGGTCACTATTTCCTCAAACATTCTTTCTGCCCCTTTTCAATTCTCTTCTCATTCTGAGAAGTCAATAATGTAAATGATTTTGTGTTTTGCACTGTCATTCAATTTACTGAGACCCTGTTCCATTTTTTTCCATTCTCAGCTCTTCTTCTGTCTTTTCCAGTTCAGATGCTCTGTCCTCTAAATCACTAATTTGATTTAAGAATTGTCTTTGACCAATTCAAATCTGTTCTTATATGTCTCTAATATATTTTTAATATCATCTATCATGTTTTTCATATCCATTTCATTACTTTTGTTTACAAGCTTGCAAATTGTTATTTATGCTCATTCATCATCTTAATAACTTTTATTTCTTTAGTCATATTTTCTTTTAATTATTTAATTGATTTAAGAGAGTTATGTGATTATCACTGATTACTTGTCTTAAATCTTGTATCTCTTCAGGATATTGGGTTTGTTCCTTTGTCTGGACCATCTTTTGCTGTTTTCTATTATGGTTTGTAATTTTTTGCTGACATCTAGACATCTGAATATATTGGTCAATTTACTCTGATGGCCTATTTATCCTCCTGCCTCTTTTTCATAACTTTTCTTTGATATTTGTTTCAATTTATAATAAGTCTTTAAAATTACCCAACTTAATTTATTAAATTCAGGCCAGGAATGCACTAATGGGTCACAGATGTCTCCTAGGTGTTGAGATACATGGAAAACCAAAAACATTTTTTGTCCATGCAAGTTCCAGACTGACCAGTAGAATGCAGTTTTTGGTGCACATTTCCAAGGAAGTGTTTCAGTGTAGGCTGTCTTGTGCTGAATATGTACAATGGAGATTCAAAGTGTGATCTGCTGTGCAGAAAAACCCCCAACTCTCCCTCCTTTTTCCCTTTCAACATAAGTCAGGGAGGCAATGTTTGGGGGAAGGAAGCCCTTCCCAGTTGCCATGGGGGCTTGGTAACTCATATTTGTTGTTTCATTTATTTGACTCTCTGTCCCTCACCCACCTAGGAATTATGTAGCACTGTCCTGGCCTGCTGACCCCAAAAGAAGGTCCCTCAGAGAGATTTTGGCTCTTTCTCCTTTTTTTTTTTTTAAGATCATGATCATGCCTCTTAGCCATCTTCCCACAATCTTCTTGTTGTATTTTTTTTTCATTACTTGCATTGTGCCTTTCATCACCATCAGATTTGTTATCTTTTTATGAATGTTTACTACTTCTTGTATATGTTCCACCAGTGTTTTCTTAATGTCCTTTATCTCATCCTTCATATCATTAAGTTGATTCAAGATATTTGCTTGGACATCTTTGATTAGTTGTTCCTCATTTTTCACCTCCTCATGTTTTTTTGTTTGTTCATCATACGTCAACATGTCTTCCTGTTTCTCAGTATGGATCTCGTTTTTCTCTTGGTGTCTAAGCTTCTGTTTATCTCAATGGGCTTGTTTAGGTCATTAACTTCTGTTTCTACTATATGGATTTATTTTGTTATGTTTTGTGTTAAAGTTCCTTTTTGACACTTGATTCCACTTATTCTATATTTTTGTTGTTGTCTTTGTTCCCTAAAAAATATTAAGAACACAGAAAAAGACAGAAGAAGAAAAAAAAATGATTGATAGATATGATAAGAAAAGATAGAAAAATAACCATAAAAGAGCAAGGAAATAAATAGTATTAAAAGTGAAAAATCATTTTTAAAAATACAATGGAAAGAGAATGAAAAAGCTGGATAAAAGAAGGAAACAAGAACAAATATAGTTAAATAAAAAGCCTGAAAGATGAGAAGAAAAAAATGAAGATGAAAAAAGAGAAGGTGGATTGAAAGAAAAGCAACAGAGGAGGATAAAATGAATGCTAGAAATGAAATAAAGAAACTAAGGAGAAAACACAAGGAAAAGAAAAAAAAAAGGAATCAAAGAAATAGAAAAAACAACAAACAAACAAACAGCAACAAAAAAACAACAACCAGAAAACAACACTGGAAATACAGCCTTAGCTGTTAGGCCCATAGGAACTCTCTTAGTTTCTATGGTCATGAATCAAATACCCTAGAACCTCCCCTACAAAGATAAGGTACTCAATTTTAGCAAATAATGTAAAGACTAAAACACAAAATATAAAATAATTAAAATATAATATAACTGATTAACATAACTAAAATAAAAGAAAATTTCAGTGTATGAGTTCCCTTTCCCAACATGACACATGGGTAACTAACATGGTGGATAATTCTTTGGGTCCCTTCTGTTAGGAGGTACCTGTAATAGAACCAGGGTCATATTATATATGAGGCAGGTGTTCCTTCACTGAGCTACACTGATACCACAGGTTAGGTAGGTTTCTGAAAGTTTATTCAACTTTCCTCCTTCTTTTCCCTCAGGTGAGTAGGGCTTCTAACAGTTTGCCAGCTATCTCCTGGCTTTCTTCTCTCTTGGCCTGGTTAGGTGCCTCTCTCTGCCTACTGCCTCACTGACCTAGGCCCTCTCTCCCAGGTTAGGTGGTATGACAGGCTGCATGATCAAATTTCCCTTTCTCTCTCCCTGGGGATGTTTCAGTGTTGGATGTGGTATATTTTGAGATTCAAACATGACTTAGATGGCCAAAGTCACTGAAGAGAAACCACTCTACACTTTTTGCCAAATCAGTCTTCCTTCCAGGGAACATTCTTCCCCAATTCATTTGGCTGCAGTGAGCCAGTTGTTTTACATAGGCTATTTGCCTTGGGGGTAGTGTATATTTGCAGTTTTCAGCTGCAGGGGTGAGTAACCCACAGTTTTCTTTGGACTCTTTGTCTCTCTTCCCCTCTCCCTCCTGGTAGATGCAGAGAACTCTCCTGGTCCACAGATGCCCAAAATAGCTCTTTTGGTTTGGTTTTTGCATTTCATCTGTTGTTATTATGAGAGAGGTGAGCCCTGACTACCTTCTCAAACATCATCTTCCTAGAAGTCTTCCCCTTTCTAAATCTGTTTATTTTATTTTCAACACAACACTATAGTAGAAAAGCCCATGGTTCACATTCTCTGTAATATTCTTACTCTTGTGCTTACTTTAGAATTTCTTAAGGTGTAGGTGTCTATTATGTATTTTTATGCATTAAGGATAATGTTTTTTTAACAACTTAAATGTCTCATGGGTATGGGCAATTTGCAATTTCTCTTCTAAATTTAGAGAATTCTTAAATCCACAAAATGTAGTTAACAAGAAGGAAAATGTAGTTAACATGTAATTCTGCATGAGAAAGGTCATTGCCTAACAGTTTCCAAAACACTTCTGGCTTAAAAAAATCAGCATTTGTTCTGGTTAATTTATTTTCATGTACATTTTTAATTAAACTTTATTTCAACTTCAAAAAGTAAAATAAAAAACCAATAGCAAGTAAACAAATTGTGGAAATATTATTCTTAAAAATTCTGTTCAGGCACATTTATCTCTTTTAATCCTTAAAATAAACTCAATTTTTCTTCTGTGTTCAGAAAGATACATAAATGAGCACATATTGGTTAAATAACATGACCAAGTTTCTCCTTGTTAATGAAGAAAATGAAATTGATGCATGACCATATTCATCTCACAAAATTAAATCCCATATTGTTTTTTGACATGTAGCATTGATACAGTACCTTCTTTGTTTTTGTTAGAAAAACAATATAATATTACTGTTCTCTACAATCTATAAGCAATATTATCCATATTTTCCCTATGTATCACCATATTCTTAACACTTTTCAGTAGTGAAACCATCTTGTACTTGTATTTTTAACCACAACCTTCATCTAACACGAAAATCACTATCCTATGAAATCCCTATAATATACTCTAGCTGTCTTTCATTAATATTAACCTCTCATGACTACTCCCTTTCAGTCAGAATCACATTAATAAATATGCTATATTAGTTATACTCAATATAATGTGCTACCATCAACTCTATCCATTACCAAATATTTACAATCGACCTTGTTAAACATTTTACATACATTCTATATCAACTTCCCCTTCTCAACCCACATTCTGTCTCCTACTGTCATATTACTTAGTATTTAACTCCATAAGTTTACTCATGATATTTGGTTATAAGTAAGACCATACAGTATTTGTCTTTTGTGTCTGGCTTATTTCACTCCACATAGTATTCTCAAGGTTCCTACATATTGCCATGTGTTTCTCCAGTTCATTTTTTCTTATAGCTGAATAGTATTCCATCATATGTGTATACAACATTTTGTTTAACCAAAAGTGCTGACAGACACTCAGGTTGTTTCCACCTTTTAAAAATTGTGGATAATGCCACTTTGAACATCGGTGTGTAATTATCTGCTCATGTCCTTCCTTTGTTTTTAGTTCATCTGAACATATTCTTAGAAGTGGTATTGTTGTGTTATATGTCAGTTTGATTCTAGCTTCCTGAGGATCTGCCAATCCATCCTTCACAGAGGCTGTACCATTTTACATTCCCATCAGTAGTGAAGGAATGTTCCCATTTTTTCACATCCTCTCCAGCACTTGAATTTTCTCCTTTTATATATATGTATAATGGCCATTCTGTAAGTTGTAGAATGATAGCTCATTGTAGTTTTAATCTGAATTTCCCCAACAGCTAGTAATGTTGAGAATCTTTTCATGTCTTTTGACCGTTTGTATTTTCTCTTTGAAAAAATGTCTATTCAAGTCTTTTGTCCATTTTTAAATTGGGTTACTTGACTTTTTGTAATTATGTTCTGTGATCTCATTCTATAACATGCAAATCAATCTCTTTTTGGATATGTGGTTTCTTCATATTTTCTCCTATTCTGTAGGCTACCTTATCACATTCTAACAAAGTTTATTGAAGAATAAATGTGTTATCTCTCTTCCATGTCTTTCTTTATTATTACTTTAGGGAAAGTTGTTCTATGTCCATTTTCTATCTTAATTAATCTGTCCCCTGCATTACTCTATTTTGTTGTCCTAGATTTGTCCTTCAGATGTACTGATACATTCATGTTCATGATATCTACCTTTGAGTTAGATAGTTTGTCCCTTATTTTTGGTTTGAAAAGTCATTGCTATTAATTTGCCAATTATTTAGCTTCCATGATCCAGACCATAGTGCTCCTCCATTAGCTATTATCCATAAATTTGAAAGTGTGTATATTTTCTCCCCTTTCACTTTTAACATTTATTCAATTGATATTCTAATTCTTAGTAATTTTACACATTGTATTTAATGTTCTATTCCCTCACTACTAAGAAGTGTTTTTTTTTTTATTATTGGGTCTCAAGGCCACAGTCTTCCAATATACTCCAGAACAGGTTATAGTGACTCTACCATTTGTAAACAATGCATTTTTGAGTGTCTAAGACCAGAGTGTTGCCCATTGCCTAACTGCTTGAGCTTGGATTAATGGATTACAGATCACCATAACATATTATAAAAATGAAAAAGAATGAAATATTACATCAATTACTAAAATGTGATATAGAAACATGAATTGATTATATTCTGTTGGAAAAATGGCACTGATAGGTTTGCTCCCGGCAGCATTGGCAGAAATATTAATTAAAAAATATAATATATGCAACTACAACAATTGTCTTGTAAATGTAGTGGTTGTAACATACTGTTAAAAATTGAAAACAAACTTAGCATTTGAAAGTAGTTCCCAAACTATTACAGTGCCCAGTGCAAATTATTTTCTTGCTTGATTGCAGCTTCCAATTCTACCAAAGCACAATTGAGATCAGAGCACACAACACATTTAAAGATGGAAGACAGTTGAGTCTTTAATTTTCCTTGGCTCCAAAACTACTGTACTGCAGACTGAGAGAGACATCCTGAAGTGTAGTCCAAGAGTTGCTGGACTACATTTATAGAGTGGACTCAGGATTCAGGTCTGACATGGCATTAGTGGATGATCTAAAGCCAATGGCAAAAGATGCTGGTGTGACCACAGCATATTAGCAGTAATTGCAACAAATCTTTCAGCACAGGAATTGCATTTGGGAGTCAGATAGAGCATTCATCTGGCTGAACCTAACACTTCTTGAACCACCATCTTCACTGGGTTCTTATAGAAAGTGTCCAACAGGCTAGCATTAAACCAGATATATCATTTCTTTGCACAAATATATGGTTATACTTATTGTAAAAATTTGTTTTTCACAATTGGTTTACATTCTATTTTGTAAGCAACATATTTATGAAGTTTTGTGATTCCTGATAATTAATGCCAAAGCACAATATCTAGTAAAAATGATACTTTACTTAATAATATTATCAGAAATTCAGAAAAATATATAGTAATATTGTTTAATAAAGTGCTAGAATTTATATGCAAAACCAAAGATATAAGTAGATAGATTCTGAAATGAGAAACACAATGTACATGTAGATAATGAAATTTTTGTTTGGGTTTTATGGTCAGAAGAACAAAACCAGAACTTAAAAACACTAAATACAGAGAAAGGAAAGAGCATGAGGAAGTTTGCATTATTTCAGAATACTAAACTTGAAAACCATTATTTATTTTTATGTGTTCATAAGTTAATTTTTTTAATTTCAGAAAACTTAAAAACACATTTCAGCAAACTGTCATCAGTACTTGAAAACAAGATATTAGAATAATGATATCTTAAAATCTATAGAAAGGACAATTTATGTTATCATTTTGTCCCTAAATTTATAGTTTTTACATTTCATAAAATGTCCCTAGTTATTTTAATTCTCTCTTTAAGTTTACAAACTTCACAAATATCTAGAGTATTTGGAAAATTTACAGAAAACAATATATATATAACCGTTGTAAAACAAACATGGACAGAAATCAAATCAGGACTGTTATAGATTGAAATTCTAAAGATGAATTGATGCACATATTTTTATTTTCATTAAAGGAAAAATGCATTAATTTTATGGGCAAATACAAATTTAAAATAATAATAAATGACTTCATTCTCCCTGTTTAACATAAGGGAAGAGACTTCTTCTCAATCCCACATCTCTTTGCATTTACCTTTTAAAACAAATATCTAAGTGTTATTTTCCTTTGCCTCTTAAAAATATATGAATTTATCATAACATGAATAGCCCTTTCAATGCAGAAAAGACATTCAACAGGGTACAGCATCCTGTTTTGATTAAAAACACTTCAAAAGACAGGATTAGAAAGCAACATCCTCAACATGATAAAGGGCATATATGAAAAATCTACAGTATCATAAAACTCATGGTGAAAGGTTAAAGGCTTTCCTTCTAAGATCTAGAAAAAGACAATAACGCCCACTGTTACCACTTTTATTTAACATTGTATAAGAAATACTTGCTCAAACACTTAGAAAAGAAAAATAAATAAAAGGAATCCAAACAAGAAAAGAAGAAGTAAAACTTTCACTGTTTGCAGATGACATGATCCTACACATAGAAAGCCCTGAAAAATCTTCAACAAATCTTCTAGAATTGATAAACAAGTTCAGCAAAGTGGTGGACTATAAGATAAACACTCAAAATTCTGCAGCATTTCTGTACACTAATAATGAGCAATCTGAGGGGAAAATTAAGAAAAAAATTCCTGTTGCAATAGCAACTAAAATAATCAAATATCTAGGAATAAATGTTACTAAAGATGTAAAGAACTTGTACACTGAAAACTACAAAACATTAATAAAGGAATTTAAAGTAGCCCTAAATAAATGGATGAATATTCCTTGCTCATGCATTAAAAGAATAAATATCATAAAGATGTGTAACCTACCCAAATGGATTTACAGATTCAACACAATTCCAAAAAAATATTCCAATAGCACTTTTTATTTAACTGGAAAAGCCAATTCTCACACTTATTTGGTTGTGAAAAGGGCCTCAAATAGCCAAAAACATCTTTAAAAGGAAAAGTGAAGTTGAAGGAATCATGCTACCTGACTTTACGTCATTTTACAAAGTTATAGTGGTCAAAATTTCAGGGTGATGTGACAAGGATAGACATACTGATGAATGGAGCCAAGTTGAGAGCTCAGATATAGACCCAAACATATTTGGTCAACAGATATTTGACAAGGCAACCAAGTCCCTTCAAATGGGACAAAATAGTCTCTTCAACAAATGATGCTGTGAGAATTGGATATCCATATCCAAAAAAATGAAAGAGGATCACCAACTCATGTCTTATGCAATACTTAAGATGGATGAAAGACTTAGATATATGAGCCATAAAGCTCCTAGAAGAGAATGTAAGGAAGCATCTATGACATCTGGTAGTAGGAAATAGTTTCATAATCTTTACACCCAAAATGTGAGCAATGAAAGAAAATTATAGCTAAATTTAATCCTCAAAATTAAAAAGTTTTGTGCTTCAAAGGAGTTTGTCAAGAAAATCAAAAGGCAGCCTACACAAAGGGAGAAAATTTTTGGTAACCACCTATCATATAAGGGCACAATATCCAGCATATAAAAAGAAATCTTATATCTTGAAAATAAAAAACAAACAAACAACTATTTAGATAATGGGGAGAGATTTGAATAAACATTTTTCCAAAGAGGAAATATGAATGACAGATAGGCATATGAAAAGAGGCTCAACATCACTAGCTACTAGGGAAATGCAAATCAAAACTAAAATGAGATATCATCTTATACCTATTAGACTGTCTGCTATAAAGAAAGTGAGCTACAAGTGTTGGAGATTATGTGGAGCAATAGGAGCACTCATCCAGTAATGGTGGGAATGTGGAAGGTAGCAGCCACTGTGGAGGACAGTTTGGTGGTTCCTCAGGAAGCTATGTATGAAAATTCCATTTGATCTGGCAACCTTACTACTAGGAATATACCCAGAATAAATGAAAACTGGAACATAAACAGATATTTGCACACCAATGTTTATTGTGGTATTATTCACAATTGTGAAAAGATAGAAACAACGCAAGTGTTCTTCAATGGATGAATGGATAAGCAAAATGTGGAATGTACACATGATGGAATATTACTCAGCTTTAAGACAGAATTAAGTATTGACATATGTGACACATGGGTGAATCTCAAAGCCTTTATGTTGAGTGAAGTAAGCCAGTCTTTAAAGGGCAAATGTTGCATGATCTCACTGTTATGAACTAAGGATATTGAGCAGACACACTGAGGTAGTGTCTCATGGATAGGTTACTGGGAGATAGAAAGATAAGAAGCAGAGAGCGGTGAGCTGATGCTTAATATGGGCAGAATCTATAATAAGATGGATGGGGAGATTTGGCATTGGATGGGTGTGATGCTGATGCAGTGATGTGAATGGAGCTGATGATCACAGAGTGTAAGCGTGAGACTGAGAGATAGGTTAGGCTATCTATAGAGCTTGGGAGATGGTTAGAGGAAGAAAGAGTTGAACTCTGGAGAGGAGAATACTGTGGTTGAGAATATAATTGTGGGAGTGTTCTTTTGGTACTATGGTACTATGTGGTAGTATTGGTGGTTGTTGCTGGAAATGTGGCCCTGGGATATGCCTCTATGTAATATGAATTTGTTCATGTGGTCATAGGGTGCATTTCAGTACATGGAGAACTTCACAATAACCAACAAAATATTAAATTCCTTTTCTGAGGAGTCCTACTATGCTCTCTAATAGAGTGACAAGAATCTCTAGTGTAGATAGCAGTGTCAAATAAAATAAAACAGACTATGCCAAGCCCTCAATTTTAATACTTGTACTTATCAACCTTATACTTGTAAAATTGAAACTTAGCCTATTAATATCTACTGCCTAAGTGTTTCCTCCTGAAAACCCCCTTGTTACTCAAATGTGGCCTATCTAAGCCAAACTTGGCAAATAAACTTACTATCTCCCCTAAGTTTGGGACATGTCTCTTGGAGAGGAGCCTCTATAGCACTGAGGTGTTATGACCAAACACCAAACAATGATGCATTTGGAAAAAGACTTTGACCAAAAGGGGACAAAATTTAATACAAAAGATTTTTTATGGCTAAGAGATTTCAAAGTGTGCTGGGAAGTCATTCTAAAGGTTAAACTTATGCATCTTTTATATGGAGCTCACTAACTGCCAGAGTAATCAAAACTTCAAACAAATGGTGTTCTCACAGACTCTGGATACATCTGACCACATCAGGCAAGGCACACAACTCATAAAATTAGCATCATATTGGTCGCCTTATTTTGGAATATATGATATCCTATTTCCCCACTTTAAAAGAGTTAGATTCACTGATAATTTCCCTACACATGACTCTTCTACCCCTTTTTTGGGAAGAACCTGTAACTATCACCATACCCATTAAATATATGCCCCATAGACTTAAATCTTTGGTCTGTTCATATGCCAGTTGAATCCTGAATCTCAGAAATGTTGCAGCCAACACCTACTCTTTAGTTCATTGGACTCATCCAGGACAAGTAACAAAATGATGATGATGGACATCCTCCATCCCACCCCCCCAAAAAAGAGTATCTAAAACTTTAAGCAAAACAGTTCCTTTCATCTGCTCCATAATATCTAAGCCCCTTCTCAATATGAAGCGGTGCAAGAATCACCATCTCAGAATCCTCAGGATTGTGAGCCAGTGTAGTTCAGTGTTTGAGTGCTGGCTTTCCACATACAAGGTCTCAGGTTCAATCTCTTGCCCCAGTGCCTAAAAAAAAAACAACAGAAAAAAAAACACACCTCAGTATTGAGGGATCAACAATCATAAGGGGAGTATGCAACCATGGATCAAAGTAGACATTTTTATTATTGTAGTAATGGAAGAACTTTTAGCATTGATATAAATATAGAAGTTTACAGAGGTTCTAAGGGGAAGGGGGGAAATAATAGGTGGAATATAGCACATTTATAGGACATTGGAATTGTTCTGAATGATATTGCAATGGCCAATACAGGTCATTACACATTTTGTCAAAACCTATAAAATTGTATAGGGCAGAGTGTAAACCATAATGTAACCTGTAGACCATGGTTAGCAGCAAAGCTTCACTGTGTGTTCCTCAATTGTAATGAATGTATCACACTAAGGTAAGATGTTATTAATATTGGAAAATATGAACGGGGATGGAGTGGGGTATGTGGGTATCCTGTATAATTTTTATGTAACTTTTCTGTAATCTAAAACTTCTTTAAAAATAAAGCAAAAAAATATGGAAATTTGAGATGTAAAATACTAAATAAACTCCTTAAAATTGTTAAGAAATAAAATGTTGTTTTTATTTTCCAGCTGCTAAAACAAATACCATGCAATTAGTTGGCTTAAACAGTGGTACTTTTATTTGTTCATTTTTGAAACTAGGAGAAATCTAAATTAGAGGAAAGTTATGCTTCTTTTCTGAAGACTGTAGAATTCTCAGGCTGGCTGTTGGGCAATCCTTGTTTCTTGGCATTCCTATCACAAGGAAATGCATATGGCAGTGCTTCCTCCTTTCTCTTCTGGCTCCCATTGACTTCCTGCTTTTGGCTGCATTCTCTCTCACCATCTTAATTTCATCGAATTTATAAAGGATTCCAGTAATCCAGTTTAAATCCAATTGGTTTTAACTGAAAAATATATTTTCAATTTCAAAAATTGGAAGAAATATTTTGTTCTTTACTGTATGTATTCCTTTATTTTTCATCCACACATCCATATGCTATTTAATATATTTATAATTAACTCAATGTTTCAAAACAGTTTGACATAAATTATAAGCAGAAGCTGTTTAGGAAGCAGTATGGATAAATTTTGAACAAATGCTTTCATGCTCTTTCATAATATTATGTGAAAATTCTCTAGAATTACTCTTGAAGACTAAAGGCTTGTATATTCATTTCATTTTTAAGACAGGTTTTCACTACATCATTTTGTGCTAACTGAATATATAACACAACTTGGCAAATAGAATAGAATAAGCAAATATATTTTTGTAATTGTTATTTAAATAGCACAAATATAGATGCAGAATTTCCCATTTTTAATATAATACACAACCTGGCATAATTTCTTTATTTTCTTAAACTAACTTCTGCACACTGGAACTTTGGACAGGAAGCAGAGCCAATCCTGTTCTTCCCAATCTGTTTTTCTGGTGTTGCCCCCATCAGTTGCTCTTATCAACTCACTCTGCATTTCTGAAAATAGTTATCAATTCTGCTAAATCTGATGGGATTAATTTTAAATATAATTAATATAAAAGAAATGTGTCTAACTGGCTGAGTGCATTCCTTGTCTGCATTTTGTAATCTAATTTAATTTATAGATCCTTTTAAAAACAACAAAAAATGAGCAGTGCAAGAAAGAAGTGGGAGTGATTCTTGGAGAAAGGTGAATAAGAAAAAAGAAGAAATTAATAAAACCAAATTCACACAAATTAATTGTGTTTTTTTTGTTGTTTTTTTTTTTTGCACCAGATTGCGTATCAAGATTTCTGGTAAGGGTTCCATCCTAACTCTTGTGCAGGCGGGATGAGAAGGCATATTTACTTGAGATGACAGAAACCATGACAGGAAATATTCTGTTTTATAACATAAACCTTTGTGTTGAGTTTCAGTTAAAAAGGCTGGGATGGAATGAAATGGTATTAGAAAAAAACACTGGGAACCTAGCCTTTGGGTTCACTAATTGCCATTGCCTAGGGAATATTTCAAGGAGATAATTAGTTCCAGATTTTGAAGGAGGTGTTCCCAAGTTAAAAAAAAATATGGAAAACCACTTTTAACATTAATATATTTGAATTTGTGAATTTCCTGGGGATCTTAGAGAAGAAGAAGTAGAGAAAGTGAAGTCCAGACCCCAGGACTTGTCATATCCCTGGATGCCAGATTTTCTTACTCATCCTCATAGTTCCAGCTAAGAAATGGAGTGCATTTCACTCTCACCTGTGAGAGAAAATTCATTGGATTTATTTAATAGACAAAACTACTGTCATGAAATTGTCCATAATGTTATTATCAAGGGAGTCTATTCTTTTTACCAGCCTGGTGCCATAACCCAGCACAATTGGTTTGGAAGCTATGTGATCACCATATTTCACTTCATCTCTTGAACCTCACTTTTTTATTTGTTAACATGTTAGCAGTGGTATCCACCCTCAGGAGCCTCTTGAGAATGTGACACATGGGACTAAAAGTTTTACATTAGTACCTGGTCCAAGGAAATATTATAGTATCACTTCTTTAGAATTCACAATAATGGTACGAGTGGATCGGTCAGATCCTGTCAGGAAAGCAGAAGCCTTTATGTGATTCTTAGAAAGACTACTAACATTTATATCCTTATTTTCCAGTTTAATTCAACTATACTAGGACAACAAACTCATTAGAATTTAAAACTTAGGAATATGTTTATTTTAAGACCAGTAAACTCTCTATTTTGGTATATGGTGGTAATGCACTTGAAAATAATGTGGATTCTTTAACTTGGGAACATTAAACAAAATGTGTGTTAAAGACAAGTTAGTCAAATGTGCTTTTCAAGTGGTTAATACTTTTACTGATATTTGTATCATATTTTATATACTGACTCAGTTGTATTTGTGTCCCCAATCATGATTTGGATTTTTTAAATTCTCATTTGTGTTATGTCATTTTATGCAGTACATGTTTTGAAATTATAAAGAAGGTGCATACAAAATTTAAATTATGAATTCCTATTAAATTAAATTTCATGAAATCCTTTATCTACATATACACCCTTTCAGTATTCTACATTCCTTTCTTGCATCCAGTGTGTCCACCAGGGTTGGTTTTCCTTCAGCCTAAAAAAATTCTCTTGAAATGTCTTATGCCACAGGGTTGATGGCAATGAATTTTATCTGCTTTTGTTTTTTTTAATAGATTTTAATTAATCCCATGTTTCAATTATTCAGAAGTACCCATTATTGTGACAACTAGCAACTTATATGAATACTCAAAGTTCTTAAAAATAGAATAATAGGCTATTTTATTTTTGTTGTTGACTTCTTTGATCATCATAATGTCTACTAGATTTATCTATGTATGGTATCAGTGGCTTTTTATTTTCAGGTTTGGGAATATTGCAATAAAGGATATTTCACATTTTTTTATTCGTTTCTCTACTAATGAATTTTTATTCTTACTAGATTTGAGTTTTAGTATCAATAAAATTCTTATAAGCTTGCTATAAATATTTTGGCAGCCATAAACACTCATGTTTCTTGAATATCTAGAAGCAAAATTACTAGATCAAAAGTAAATGAGCTCACTGATATGACCTAAGGATATTGAACAGACTCACATTGCTAGAGTCTGCAAGATAAGCTATCAAAAGACAGAAATGGAGTAAAGTGGGGCAATCCAATGATCAATAAGGGCCAAAGTGAAGGTAAGCATGGTGGGAAGTTGGGTTGGACTATCTATGGAACTGGGGGGAGGGCTGATGCAAGGAACAGGTGAACTCTGGGGACTTTCAGGTGTGTAGTTCAAACTACAATGGTGGGAATGTTCTTTTGGCAAATATGGCAGGGTAGGGTCACTGTTTGTAGGGCATCAGTGGTGGGCAGATATGTGGGAAAGGGTGCACATGGGGCATGATACTATGGAATATTAATTTGTTCATCTTGTAGGTCTCAGTGTGTGGAGACCCACATAATAAATAAGAAAATATTAACTCCTACCCTGTCAAGTCCTTTTACGTTCACAAATATAGGGGCAAGTATCCCTTGTGAACATTGGTAGTAACAAAAGAAAATGGACAAGTATGTCAAGCCCTCAATATTAATGCACTTAACTATTAACCTTATTCTTCAAAAAATTGAACCTTATAGGTTCTCATAGGTTCTGGGGGGAGAGAAAAATGGATGGAACATAGGACATTTTATTGGCTTTGGAATTATTCTGCTTGATCTTACAATGGTGTATTCAGTCCATTATACATTTTTACAGAACCTATAAAAGTGTATGGTGCAAAATATAAACAACAATGTAAACCATTGACCATGGTTATTAGTAATGCTTCGACAATTGTTCATCAGTTATAACAAATGTATGATACTCTTGTAGGAATATTATTGGTAGGGGAGGATGTGGGGGTTAGGGGGGTAAATGGGAATCCCCTATATTTTCTATGTGGCTATTCCATAACTTAAAGCTTCTTTGAAAATAAATTGAAAAAAGTAAGAAAAACTGAGTGAACATCTAGAAGAAATTGTCATTATACATAAACGATAACAGATCTTATGGTGATGAAAGGGAAAAAGCAAAGGATACATTATTTTATTTTGTTTATTCTATTTATTATTATTAATGCTATTAATATTATTTGAGCCTTGTTTTGAGGGAATCTTTGGATTGCATAAGGTTTGCCACTGTGGCAGGGGAGGATCACTGGTGTGGAGTCTCAGTGGTAAGGGTTGTGTGTGTAGGGGTGCACTTGGAGCATGCCAATATGGAATATAAAGATGTTCATGTGGTAATGTGGTGTTGTCTCAGTGGGTGGAGACCCACACAATAACCAATGGAATACTGAATTCCCATCCAGGGAGTCCTGCTACATTCTCTAACAGAGTGGCAAGAATCTGTAGAGTACATGGGCAGTGTCAAGTGAACGAGTAAAGACCAGTACACCAAGCCCTTGATATTGATGCTTGTACTCAAGTACCTTGTACTTGTGAAGTTGTAACTTAGCCTAGTTATATATATTATCTAAGAGTTACCTCCTGAAAGCATTCTTGTTGCTCAAGTGTGGCCTTTCTCTAAACCAAACTCAGCATATAATCTCACTCCCTTCTTCCCAGCATGGAACCTGACTCCCATGGATAAGCCTCCCTGGCACCAAGGGATTAATACCAAGTGCCAACTAGGGATACCTTTGGAAAAAGACCTAGACCAAAAAAGAGGAAATATTAAATACATATGAGTTTTATGGCTAAGAGTTTCAAAGTGAGTAGTGTTATGCTTATACACTCCTCAGGAGGATTTCAATGACTGTCACAGTAAACAGTGACTCAAACAGGGGTGCTCCTGAGGGCTATAGAGATATCTAGACACTATAGGCAGGACAAAAACATCCAGAAATTGGCACCCCATTTATGAGCCTTACCTTGGAATATATGATAACACATCTCCCCCAATGTATCAGAGTTAGACTCACTTTAAATTTTTCTATACATAGTTCTTCTGCCACTTTTATTACACTTATATTTAGCACTACACCTGTTAAATATATATCCCAGAGACTTAAATATTCTGGGTGTTAATATGCCCAATTTAGCCACAAATCTCAGCATAGTTTCAGCCAACACCAAGTCTCCAGTTGATTGGATTCACCCAGAACAAAGAACAAATGATGATGATGGACCATACTCATCCCCCAAAACAGAGAGTATTTACAACTGCAAGCAAGACAGTTCCACCCATCTGCCCCATGGGATCTAAGCCCCCTCCCAATCAGAATCAGAGTGGGCATCACCATCCCCAAATCCTCATGATTAAAAAAAAAGTGGAATTAATGCAACTATGGACTAAAGTAGACATTATTATTCTAGCAATAGAAGAACTTGTAACATTATTATAAAGACAGTAGTGACCAGAATTTATGAGGGGAGGGAATTGGAAGAACAAGTGGAACACAGGGCATTTTGGGGGACATTAGAATTCTTCTGAATAATATTGCAATGATGGATACAGGTCACTAATATTTTGTCAGAACCTGTAACATGTGCAATGCAAAATGAAAAACATGTAAACTATAGATCATGGTTATTAGTAATGTTTCAACATGTGTTTATCAATTTTAAAAAAGTGTACCACACTAATGAAAGATGTTGTTAATGGTAGAAAGTGTAGGAGGGGTTGGGGATAGGATATATATGAATCCCCTATATTTTCAATGTAACATTTATGTAATCTAAATCTTCTTTAAAAATATTGAAAAAAAGAGAAAACTACATGTATAGAATGACATCATAAACATGGTGACATAAGATATCACAGGGAAAGTTTCCCCCAGGAAAAACTAATTAAAGGAAAAATCGTGCTTGCTTGGAACTTTGGAGTACTACAGATTGGAGAAGAACTACTCAAATATTGAATCAAAGAAACAGAAAAAGAAGTAGGTAGAGATTTATTTCCTTGACTCACCATTCCAGACCACTCACCCTCACTCGAGCTTATCAGCTTAAAAGACAAATATTGGCACTATAACCTAAGGCCCTCCTACCACTGATGCAGACCAAAAAGCCACTCAAAATAACAAGTTAGAATCCCACGTATATCTAGACACTTTGACTCAAATCTACAGGTAAACAGGTTAGAATACAGGTAGGCTGAAGAATAGTGCATACAATAAAGCACCCAAGAAATAGAAAAGCATGCAGCAGAAACTTTTGCAACATGTGCACACACTCAATCCAGACTCTGCTGGACCACCTCAATGATAAAACAAAAGAATAGACTGTTCTGGATTGACTTCTTCTGGCTTCCCAGGATGGGATCCCAAAATAAGTAAGTAACTGAAGGCATAAAACCTCACAGAACGAAAAATGTGGTGCCAGTACTGAATTGCTATAAGGCAGCCTGGGACCAAAAACTGAAAATTGTAATCAAAAGGGAGTACTAGGGAAGCAGGTGTGGCTCAATCGATAGAGCTCCCTTTTACCATATGGGAGGCCCCAGGTTCGCTTCCTGGGGCCTCCTTGTGAGGGCAGGCCGGCCTGCACGGCACGGTGGGCTGATGCAGCAAGACCTCACAGCAAGGGGGAGATAAGCAGACACAGAAAAAACACACAGCAAACACAAGCAGCAAGGGGGGGATAAATAAATAAATAAATAAATAAATAAATAAATAAATAAATAAATAAATCTTTAAAAAAAAAAAAAGGAGCACTGAGTGATGCAGACAATTTAAAAATTCATAACAGCTAGGGAGAAAATTCTGCTGAAACAGAACATCAGTATTCCCAGAGAAGAAACAGAAGAAAGGGAGCATTCACAAGAAGGTGAAACTATTACACATTGAAGGGCATGCTCAAAAGTTGTATCACATATCCAGGGAAAGAATGAGGTGCAAATGACCTGGGGAAATATGAACATTTAATTATGGGATACTCTAAAGATCAAGAATAAGTTGTAACAAGGGTCAAAGAAGAACCTTAATATATAGCCAATCAAAAATAAAACCATGGAAAACAGAGAGAAATATACCACCAGAGTTGGAAAATCAAAATAATCAAATGTTCAGATGCAAGTAAAAATTTCCATCTGTAATAACCAACAGGAAGATATGGCTCAATAATGGGAATAATTATAACTTCAAAGGAGATGCAGATTTTTGAAAAACTAATCAAATATATTCAAACAAGTCTCCTAAACTAAATCAAGTAGATGAAGGATTATATGTATAGAAATAAATAAATGTGGATAAAGATTTAAAGTATATTAAAAATACGATGTGTGAGTACAAAGAAGAATTAGAAAAATTAAAAAGAAATAACAGAAATTATAGTATGAATGGCACAATAAGGAAGATTAAAAATACACTAGAGGCACATAAAATAGATTTGAACAGGCAGTAGAAAGAATCAATGAACTAGAAGAAATGCAATAAAACCTATACAGTCAGAGGAACAGATAAAGAATAGAAAAAGATGAGCATTGTCTCATTGACTTGAGTGACAGCATGAAGTGTACAAACATATGCAACATAGTTGTGGAAGGAAAGAGAAGGAAAAAAGGGACAGAAATAATTGGCAAAATTTCCCAACTGTTATGAAAGACATAATAGATCTATTTCTAGAAACATAATAATCAGAAAGTCAAATGCCAAAAATAGAGAATTCAGAAAGCAGCGAGAGAAAAGTGATTCATCCCATACAATGGGTTCTCAATAAAATTAAGGCAATGGCTTGCTAGATTTCAGTTGCTGCAAAGGAAATACTGCCAGGCCCCAATTTTTTATCCTGAAGAACCCTCTTTCAAAAATTAGGGAAAGTTCAAAACATTCACAGATAAACATAAACTGAGAGAGTTCATCACCAAAAGGTCAACCCACATGATTTGCTAAAGTGAGATCTTCTAATTTTAATTAAAATAGGGGAGTGGATTGGAGCAGACTCAAGAAGTGAGGATCTTCAGTAAAGGTAAAAAAAGGTGGGTAAATGTCAAACCCAAAAGTACTGTATGTTCAATAGATAATTCTCCTCTTTAGTTGATATAAGAGCCAGAATACAACTGAATAACAAAAATTATATTCCCTGTTAATGGCATGCAAAATCTAAAGAGGTGATGGGGGATATAAACAACATAAAGAGTGTAAATAGGATATGTCAGTGGATAATGTATATGATATTGAAGATAAAATTGGTATATTTTAAAATTATTAGTTCATAGATATAGGTTTTGTGCTGCAAACACTAGGGTAACCATAAAGGAACAATTAAAAAATCATACAGGTGCTTCAAAAATGAAAGCAACCAGTCAGATGCATGCAAAAGATCAATGATAAAGAAAATGAGCCTGCAATAAAGGAAATGAGAGGCAAAAAAGTGTATATTCATTTCCAATTTGGATGCCTTTTATTTCTTGCCTAATTGTACTGGCAAAAACTTCCAGTACCATGTTGAATAACTGTGGTGACTGAGCATTCTTCTCTTGTTCCTGACCTTAGAGGAAAAGTTTCAGTCTTTCACCATTAAGCAAAATGATAGCTGTGGGCTTTTCATATTTAACTTTTATCATGTTGATGGTGTTTCCTTCTATTCCTAACATTTTCTTAACCTCAAGAAAGGTTGCTGCATTTTGTCAAATGTTTTTTCTGCATCAATTGAGATTATGTTTTTTTCTCCATTCTGAACATGTGTTGTATTACATTAATTTCTTCTCTTATGACTAACCATCCTTGCATAAATAGGATAAATCCTATTGATCATGGCATATAAATCTTTTAATATGCTGTTAGACTCAGTTTGTGGGAATTTTGTTGAGGATATTTGCATCAATATTAATAAGAGATATTTACCTGTTGTTTCTTTTCATGTAGCAGTTTTGGTATGAGAGTGATGTTGGCCTCATAAATATGTTAGTGAGAGTTCCCTCTTGTTCAATATTTTGGAAGATTTGAGCACAATTGTAGTTGTATGTTTTTGGAATGTTTGCTAGATTGACCATTCCAAGCCATTTGGTCCCAGGGTTTCCTTTTTTTTTTTTTTTTCTCTCTCTCTTTTGTTTATTTTTAAAAAGATACTTGATTACATAAATGTTACATAAAAGATACAAGGATTCCCATATGACCCACTGCTACCAAGCACCAACTAGCAATGCAACTGGAAAAAGACCTTGAATAAAAGGGGGAAAAGGTAAAGACAAATGAGTTTATATGGCTAAGAGACTTGAAAGTGAGTCAGGAGGTCATCCCAGAGGTAACGCTTATGCATATCTCAGCAGGATCTCATAGACTCTCAGGGTTCCCTTTGATGGAAGGTTTTTGATGACTCATTCAATCTCTTTACTAGTATTTGGCTGTGTAGATCTTGTATTTCTTCTTGAGTCAATGTAGGTAGTTTATGTATTTCTAAGAATTTGTCCATTTTGTCTAGATAATTCTATTAGCTACAGGTTTACGAAGTATGCTCCTATTGTCCTTTTTATTTTCACAGGGTCAGTTGCAATGTCCCCTTTTTCATTTCTG
>JAQZBX010042541.1:7590-22079 GCA_029593785.1 Cabassous unicinctus
AAAAAAAAAAAAAAAAAAGAACTATGTAGGGACATTCACAACAAAGGAAACCAATGTCTTGTCTGTACTCATTCATTCATTCATTCACCAATTATTCCCAAGTGCCTACTCTATGCCAGCCACCATATTAGATACTGTGGATCTATTGGTGAAAGCAAACAACTGTGCTCTGCTTTCTCAAGCTAATAGACTAGTGGGAGAGACAGATATTAACAGAATAATCACACACACAAATGTAGACTGACTCCTGTAGTAACTGCTTCAAAGGAGAGAAACTTCACGTCAGGAGAGTATATAATGGGGAGATTTGGCATAGCCCATGAAGGGATCCCTGAGGAACTGAAGACTGAGCTGAAAGGTGAAGGAAAGGTGGGTGTCAACTAGGCCAAAAAAAGGAGTGATGAAGCACTGCCTAGGCCAAAGGAATAGCATATGCAGGGGGGTGGGGAGGCATAGTGAGTATGTAGGACTGGGGAGGCCTGGGTGGCTAGAGGGAGTGGGGGGGTGGTTTCAGGAAGCAGCTGGAGAGGTAGGCAGAGGCCAGGCCATGCAAGGTCTCCTGAGCCCTGATGATGATTGTGGGTTTTATCCTCAGGGCAATGGGGAGTCCCCAAGGGGTTTAAGCTCAGTGGGGTGGTGCAATCCTATTTGAACTTCAGAAGATAATTCTGCAAGTCATGTATTGAATGGCTCTGAGATACAAGACTCCATGTGGGGAGGCCTTTGGAGAAAGCAGATTGTCAGTAGCTCCTGCCTTCTTATGAGTAAACCCTTTTATGAGGCCTTTAGATACCCATGCAGAGCTCAAGGAGACCTGGAAAGTAAGAGAAAGTAGAGAGTAGGGGAGCAGAATTAGAATTCAGGTCTCCCACTCCCAATCCAGGGCTCTTTGCACTCTTCAGGGTGGATGATGACTCACACAATGTGACCCTCACAACAGGACAGAATTCTGCCACTATCCCCACTTCACTTGTGGTTGGTCCGGAAGGAGGTAACTAAGTAGGGGATGAAGAAAATGCAAAGGGGTAAAGGACTTGGTAAAATGTAATGATCCCTCAACGGGCTGAAACTAAGTTGTTTTTCCCCTTGTTTTCCAAATTAACTCAACATTCCAAATGAATCCAGAGAGAATTAGTAGGGGGGCCCTTTCATGTGGATTGGAACTCATAAATTGCAATTTGCTGAGTTGCAGAAAGGCAGAGAATTGCTCCCCACCTCCTCCTACTTGGCACCACCCTGGAGGGTCTGGAAGAGAGAGAAAACTCTTGGGACTGCTCGTAAGTGGACTTGGGGCTTCAGACATGAGACTCAGTGAAGGTCTATAGGGAAGAACAACAGGATTTGAAAGCAGGGGAAATGGCCAAAAGTAGCTAGGGCTGATGTCACAGAGGGAGAAGGCTGGACCCGAAGAGAGCAGGATTGAGGGTCTGGGGAACCCTTGGGACCCAAAGGGCTAAAAATATGGGGAGGACCTTCCCCAACATGCTTAGTTTATGAGCTCTCTGAGAATGGAATGTGGAAAAAGGGAGTCTAGCTGCTTCCAGAAAACAAAGAAAAGAGAAAAGACTTTCCTTTCTTTGTGGCTGGTTCTGAGGAGTTTTCTCTTTTGGAGTGGACACATTATAGCCAAGAAGGGTGTAGACAGAACCAGGAGACAAATGTAAGAGGGAAACATTCTGAGATCTAAGGGATTGGTTCCTATAGGTTTAATATTGCTATAGTTGTCGGCCCCGCTGGACACATCTGTTCAAGTTGGCTTGGTATGTAAACCAGAACCCAGATTAATGCATCACTTCCTCAAGGGACACCTTGGGGTTTCTCTGTTCATGTCTATTCCTGAGTCTAGAATGATATGGAAGAACCTTCAGGAAAGTATCATTAAGAGATAGGAGGGGTTTGTGCAATTCTGGGGTTGCCAGGAGGTTTGACACATTACTTGGAGAACGGAGCATGGAAGTCTGCCCTGGTGTGGGCTGCCCTTTCATGGTGGTTATAAAGAGGCCCACTGAGTATTTAGGGCAGAAGGATGGTAGATAGGAACTTGTGCACCTCTGGGTCCTTCCTTAGTCCTCCCTGACTTCTTCCCCTAGTCAGGTTTGGCTCTCCAGATGTGGACCTCTCCTTCCTTCTGTCTCCTATTCCTTCAAAGAGTAGCAGTCTTAACTCACTGCAATACTTGGAATGACCCAAACTTCCCATGGTCTTTCCTGCCCCCTCCACTCTTGGGACAAGTGAGCAGCCAAGAACCCTCAGTCAGTCCAGTGAGTTGAAAACTGAGCAGTGGTGATATCCTAGACACTCATAGTGGTTCTGTATAAAGAAATTGCCTTGGAATTTTTTTTAAGCTTTAATAAAACCACTGTTAAAAATCTTGTACTGGGGAGCAGATGTGGCTCAAGCAGTTGAGTGTCTGCCTCCCACATGGGAGATCCCGGGTTCAGTTCCAGTGCCCCCTGAAAAAACAAAAACAAGCAACAAAAAAAAACAACTCAGGGAAGCCAAAATGGCTCAGTGGTTGAGTACTGGCTTTCCATATATAAGGTCCTGGGTTCAATCTCCAGTCCCCAGTACCTAAAAAAAAAAAAATCTTGTACTAAGAATTACCATTGGATGCTAAAACTAGTGCATGAAAATTTGAAGATTGGTAGGATTTTTGCATAGTCTCAAAGTATCACCCCATAATTACTAATTGCAAAATGAATAATAATAACTTTATAGTACAGAAATCTGGCAGACACCACCTTACTCAAGTGAACAAAGTTAACATCAACAATAATGGGACATAAAGTCATTGTGTGCCTCCTGATATGATGCTCTGAGGACACAGCATCATTTCTCTGGTATTCTTCTCGAAAATGCGTAACCCAAATCTATGCATAAGGAAACATCAGATAAACCCAAACCAAAGAACATTCTACAAATAATTGGCCTACCCTGGGAAAATGTCAGTGAAAGACTGATGATTTGTTCCGATTAAAGGAGACCAAAAAGACATGATAACCTAAATGTAATGTGTGAGAAGGAATGAAATCTGGATGGGGAATGATAACTGCAACTTACCCTCAAACAGTTCAGAAAACTAATAATCATGTGTATGGAGAAAGATTGATAAAGCAAATTAGGCAAAATGTACAAGAGGTGAATCTCAGGAAAGGGCATGCGGAGATTTTTTTATTCTATTCTTGTAACTTTGAAAGTATTTAAAAAAATAAAAATTTTTATAAAGGTCTTGTGACCCACAATATTCCTTTAAAAAGAATCCATGGAACAACTCATATAATTTTCTTGGGAAGTAAGACTTTTCTCTAGCCTAAATGTCAACAGGCTTCCTTTCAATAAACAATGAAAACTGTGTAACCCGTTACTTTCTATTTTTGCCTTGACTGTTAGGAAGCCATTCCATGATTCAGGGAGGTATCTACTAGAACAAGTCAATTAATCACTAAGTTTTGGCTTTCTTCATTTGTGAATTGGATAAAATAATGGTACTTACTGTTGACAGTTTTGTAAAGATGTGAAATTCTCAAAATAGTATGTGATGCATAGGAAGCACTCCATTTTAGTTGTATCATTATTATCATTTATTATTATTGTATTATCTATTACTCACTCAACCCTCTTCAGTAAAGTCACTTTGCTGCAGACTCACCTGAAAGCAGGAAAACTTGAGCTTGCAAGGGAGAAAACTTTTCCCCTGTATACACTATCAACACATCAAAGGTTGTAAGGTCTCACCACAGGACATTTTCGTGTGCTCTCAAAACATGGTTACAGAAACCAGGTGCTATGAGGTCAGTAGCAATAGCAATTGCTTTAGAGCCAGATAGGCTGATTCAAATTCCAGCTCCACCAACTCACTTTGTTTGACTCAGGAAGGGCTAGGTTATGCTACAATAACAAACATCCTCTGAAGACTCAGGGGCTTAAAACAAGGTTCATCTCTTACTCACACTACATGTTATTGCAAGCTGGTGGGAGCTCTGCTCCATGATCTCTTCCATCTACAACCAAAGCTGATAGAGTCTCTACCATCTGAAATGCCACCAGCTGCTGGAACAGTTGAAGGAAAGGAGGCACTCAGATTTTGTTGGCCAAAGCAAATACCTGGCTATATCTAATTCCAAGGGAAGTACAATCCTACCATTTTCCTTGAAGGAAAATTGGAAATATTTAGTGAACAGCACTGATGACCAGTACAATCCCCTTGAGCAAGTCCTTTATCCTTTCTAAATGTCAGTTTCCTTTTTGTAGCATAGGAAAGAACAATACCTGTATCTCAGCAGACGTGTGAGGATTGAATGAGATAAACTGAAAGAAGCACTGTCAGAAACATAACAGCTACTCATTATAGTAAATTGTACTCCTTACCCTTATTCCCCAGCTGTCCCAAATGAACAATATTGTCCTCCTTATGGCTATAGATAGAGATGGGAGGTAGGGAGGGAGATGATGATAGATTAGATAGGTTGATAGATTAGATAGAGAGCTAGAGTGAGAGTGAGAGCGAGAGCGAGAGCGAGAGCGAGAGAGAGAGAGAGAGAGAGAGAGAATTAGAAGTCTGTCACATTTTAGGAAAATTAAAAGCCAAGAAGTCTGCAATAAGATATAGAGACAATTTATCTCAAGGGTACAGAGTAAAGATTCTCCCTTTTTTTTCCCTCTAGGTCCATTGGGTTTCAGGACATATATGACACACAGTGGTCTCCAGACAGGACTGAGCTGATACAAAATTTGTATTTATTCAGTATTTACTGTGATACTCACTCAACCCTCTTCAGTAGGGTTGTAGCTGCACCTGAGGGATTTTCTCCTTGGAAGTGGACACATTATTGCCAAGAAGGTGCAGACAGAACCAGGAGTCAGATGTAAGAGGGAAACATACTGAGATCTAAGGGATTGGTTCCTATAGGTTTAATATTGCTATAGTTATCAGTTGGCTTTGCTGGACACATCTGTTCAAGCTGGTTTGGCAGAAACATATAGAACAGAACCTAGATTAATGCAAAGCCCTATGCAAGGCTTTTTTTTTTTTTTTTTTTTTTTTTTGGATCAGACCCAGTAAGTTAAGGGGTTTGGGAGGGGATATTAGATATGTAAATATATGCAAGCACAAGAGTTGACAAAGGGCTGAGGGCAGCATTGCTAAGTAGGGACTAAAGTGTGAAGTTTGTACCAGCCCTGGGTCTAATTGAACACCTAGGGCTGGGGGTGGGGTGGGGGACATTGGATGAAGACCCCATTCCCTGCAGAGCAGGACCTGATATCCCCTAGCCTACCAAGCAGGCTGGTGTCAAGGCACAAAGGGTGGTAGCACCAGGTACCATGGCTTTGACCCCCGAGTTGAAGCCACCTCAAGACCAGGCTCTGATTTGCTTGTGAGGATGCCAAGGAAGTGCCATTTTTGGGTTTAGATTCAGCCTGGGCCCTGCCAGGCTGACCTCTCCAACTGTACACACCTCCCTGTGAGATGAAGAATCTTAACCTTCTTCTTTCCTGACTTGTCTCAATTGTCCATTTTTTCTCCAGTTAATATGTAATTACTGTTACTCATTTTTGAAGAGTTTTTTTAAACACCTCTATAGGCCGTGAATGCACTTATACCTGTATTTCACAAATTTCAATCACCTCTAAACCACATTCACAATTTTTTACCATGTATCCTATTATTTAATTAATATTTGCTTTAAATTTATACTCTACTAGTTCTCAATTTTTCCAACTCAAATACTTCCTTTAGCCTCATTTTATGCAATAACATTTAGAGAATGACTGATTTACTATGCTGATAATATTTTCTTTTTTACTGCATATTAAAGAAAATAAGGATAAAAAATTTTAAACCATCCCCAGTGGAATCAGTACTGTGCATTTAAAATACACCACTTTAGCCATGTATAAAAAGCAGTCTACTCTGGGGAAAAAGAGCAGATAGAGCTCTGCAACAAGTGAGTCTTGCAACCTTGGAAAAATTATAGAATCCCTCTAGGCCTCAGTTTCCTTATCTGCAAAGTGATGAAACAGAGTTCACAGCTTTTTTTTAGGTATGGGGGCTAGGCCTTGAACCCAGGACCTCATATATCAGAAGCCGGCACTCAACCACTGAGCCACATCGGCTTCCCTGAGTTGTTGTTTGTTTTTTTTCCATTTGTTTGCTTATTGTTTGTTTTTGTTTTTAGGAGGCACCAGGAACCAAACCCAGGACCTCCCATGTGGGAAGCAGGCACTCCACTGCTTGAGCCACATCTACTCCCGGTCCACAGCTTTTAAGGTTGTGTGAGGATTAAATGAGATGATACATATAAAGCCTATATCATAGAGCCTGGGTGTTGTTAAATGTCTCCCATTCATTCATTCATTCATTCATTCCATAAACAGCAGTTAAGTCATGTGCTCACTGCTATAGAGAATTTAAAATTGAGTAAGACACTATCGAAGCCAAGTAGTTTGCAATCCAGTGTTCCTGTACAAACATACCTATGACATAGAGCAGCCCAGGTAAATGGCAGAGTTTGAAGGAGAGAAAAGCAACTTTTAGCTGGAAGAGTAGGAAAGGTTTCTTGGAGGAGGTGCTTTTTGAGCTGTGCCACGAGCTGGGCAAGATCTCAGTGTGCAGAGCTGCAGGGAGGGCATTCCAGAAGGATGGGAACTGCTTAGGCAAAATCACAGAGGTAGGAAGAGGCAGAGCATCCCTGGTCCTCTGAATTTCCCTGACATTTGGAAATAGAAACGTCTCTGCTCTGCCATCTTCAATATTGGTGAATATTGGCTTCCACTGGGGTTTAGCAATTTGGGTGTGCCACCAACATTCTTTTGGATCTTTAAATTATCCATCCAAAGATCCATACCTACTCACCAATGCCACTCTACCCTCCCCTGCCTGCCATTTTCCTCATCTGATCATTCTAGACCCTCTTGGGGCTCCCTGTCCAGAGGAGAGGGAATCCTGTGTGCAGAAACCAAGTCTTGGGAAATGACAAAGAAGTTTAGACTGGGAAAGGAGGGCTTACAGAGACAGGGCCCCCATCTTCCCATATCTCTGTTGGGGAGCAGGGATTAGACCTCTCTGTGAGGCTGTTAGGGAGCACCATGTTCTGTGCTGCCCCCTAGGGGCTGCTGTCTCCCCCAGGAAAGGTGAGAACAACACTAGGCCTCCCTAATTTGCAGGACTTCATGCATTGGAGTGGGGGTTGGGATAGCCGGATACTCAGTGCTATTTTTTTCCTAAAAAAACAAATCAACGGAAAATCTCCCATCCCTGCTACCTGGTTTCCTGTTAGCCCTGGATAAATCAGCTTTTTGAGCCTCCTTTGGCTGTTTTTAGACTGTCAGAGCTAAGAAAGTTTAGAAACCATCTTCTCCAGGCTCCTAGAGGTCCTGGAAAGGCCAAGCTGGGACCTAGCCCAGGCTCCAACCCTCAACCACCCTGCCTCCGGCCTCCCTCTGGCCTCCCATCTGCCGGGCTCCAACCCCCTCCACAGATTTCACATGGTAAAATCTGCGAAAAATAAATGTCAAGCTGAGAAGGGAAGAAAGACCTCCTTGGAGACAGACCCTCTTCCTGGGTCCAGCCAAGGGCTGCCCAAGGCTGGGCCAGCCAGAGGGAGGGGACAGCAGTGGTGTCCCTGGTAGGAAATGCATGTAGGTCCTCAGCAGCAGGAAGAAGCCCCAAACAAAGAAGATCACACGTCAAATACCATGCACACGTGTTCCGAGGAGAGAAAACTCTTGGTATTTCATTAGCCAGAGCTGGAGCCGAGAAGGGAATTTTCAGCCACGGTGTCTTCTGAGGGTCACGATGTCTGTCTTTCCTTTTTTGATCTAAAAGAAAAACAAGAAAGAAAGAAAAAAGAAAGAAAGGAAGGAAGGGGGGATGCGGGCAGAAAGGAAAAAGCCTCCTCTCTGTAATTGAATTACTGAGCTGGCTCTGGGGCTGAGACTCCAAGAGGCCTTTGTGTGTAGTATCTGGAGGAGCCCGGGACAGCGGCAGGAATTTCAAAGGGAAGGCAGAGGAAGAGCGAGTGGGGCTGGGGCAGCCAGGAAGCTAAGAGGGATGGAATCGGGTAAGGAAGGGAAGGGGGGCGCTGCAGAAATTAAAAGCCGAAGACATGCCTGGCTCCTGGCCCTGCCCTGACCTAGGGTGGCTGCCCTCTCACCAGGAACCTGGGGGTGGGGGGAGGTGGGACACAAGGCAGGCTGCACAGAGAGCTTCCCCCCAGGAGGCCGTGCCTGACTAGGGCGAGGGTGGAAGGAACGAAAACCTATTGAGCACCTATCACGTACCAGGCGTGGCAAGGACCCGGGGCCATAATGAAGTTCCCATTGGCCAACAGCAGTGCTTGGCAGCATTTGCAAAGCACCCACTGTGCGCCAGGCCCCAGGCCGGGCCATTTTAGGAGGTGTTGTTATAGTCCTTGTTTGACAAATGAGGAAGCCAAGATCCAGACGGAAGTGATTTGCCTAAAGTGACACCGCTAGGAGGTGGTAGAGCTGAAACCCACACCCAGGTCAGCCTGACGCCATGGCCCGTGATCATCACCACTACTCTGTCCATCATCTCACTTCATCCTTACAACAGTCCTGCCAACTGGCCATTAAATAGTTGATTGACTAACTGATTGACTGACTGGTTGAGGGTATTTGTGATGAATGCTATGATCATGTAACAGACGGCTGTGCCTAACAGAGGGGCCTCAAAGTATCTGGGGTGATCTGGAATGCCCTTCCTGGGAAGGGACATTTAAGAGGTGACCTGAAGGGTGAGTAGACACTGGCCGGATGAAAAGAAGGAAGGGTGTTCCAGGCAGAGGGAACAGCACATGCGAAAGGCTGTGGCACTGGCAGGAGCAAGCATGGTGAGTATGGGGAGTCTGGCAGGTGGGAAACGGTGTGTGATAAGGCTGAAGCAGTGGGCAGAGCCTCCATGGCCTCACTAGTAAGGCACTTGGACAAGATCTTGGGGGCAAGGCGGAGACCCATGAAGTGTCTGCCCCAGCTGCTGGGTGTGCTGTTGTCGGCTTCTCCCCCATTTCCCTTGAGAAGAGTGAGCATTTGGAAAAGAGTGGGACACTGGGCAAGTGAGGGAGCAGGGATGGGAGTCCCATAAAGAAAGGTTTTCTTCTTGTCTGGACTTGGCCTGAAGTGACCGTGATGGTACCTTGTTCATGGGCTGGAATGTGGGGAGAGGTGCCACCCACGGGGAAGATTCAAGGTCCAAGGACACAAGGTCAAGGTTGGAAGGCCCTGGGAGATGATCTGGGCAGCCTTCTCCACTCAGGTGGGGAAATAATTGGCATGACCAGCATGGACTGCACACCGGGTGCTGAGGCTTTACCTACATTGTCATTAATGAGGTGGATTTTACTGAACCCGTTGAATGGATGAAAAAACAGGGACCAAAGAAGGTAAGTCTTTTGCCCAAAAGTGGCAAGTATGGGTTGTGAATTCAGGCCAGTGAGAGTCCACAGCCTGTGTGCCTTCTGGGGTGAAACTGAAGCCCAGAGAGGGAAAGGGACATGCCCCAGATCCCACAGCCAATAACCACAATGGTTAACACCTACTGGGCATGCTGTGTAACTCTGTGTTGCATCATGTGAGCTTCACACTTTGTTGACCTAAATCCTATTGACATCTCCATTTTTTTTTCAGATGAGAAAACCAAGGTGAGAAAGCTGGGAAGGAGCAGAGCTAGATTTGAAGCCAGACCACCTGACTCCAAAGCCTACTCTTAGCCATTACATAGTAAGCCCCCTTTAGGAAGAGCTGGAATTAAACATTCCCCCTCTGATGCCCAAGATGAATTTACAGAAGCAGCAGTCTGTCCTCCCATGGTGAGAGTGGAGACTTACAGAGACAACCTGAACAGGCGACAAGTTTCCTGAAATTCTTACTATGGTGTCAATGACTGCTCTGGGTCCTTTCCTTTCTGGGTAGTTGGAGGGGAAAGAAAGGAGGCTGGGGTTGGGCTGGGTGGGAATTTGTGGAACAAACAAAACCAAATTAGTTGCAAGGAGATTTCAGCCTCTCTATGAAGTGCTAGGTCTGGAGAGCAGGCTCATGGAGTAGTGGTAATGCTGGTGCTCCACTGAGAATTCTTGTGAAACTTTGGAAGATGGTTTCCCATCTCATCCATCCGTCCATCTCTCCCTTTCTTTATCTCTCCCTCTCTCCACCCATCCATGCATTTCTCCTTCCTCCATCCCTCCCTACCTCTTTATATCCATCCATCCATCCCCTTCTTCCATCCTTCCCTCCATCCCTCAATTCATCCCTCCATCCATCCATCCATTCAAATATTCATCTATAGCTCCTACCATATGCCAAGCACTGTTCTAGGCACTGGGAATAAAGCAGAATAGCTGACATTTTAGTGAGAGGAACATAAGAAACAAACAAGGGGGAAGAAGTGTTCTGAGGAGCAATAAATCAGGGAGGGAATGGGGTTCAGGAGCTGAAAGGCCCCTCAGGAAGTCAGTGGGCAGTCAACAGACCCTCATGGAGCCCTATTATATGCCCCAGACACTGCGCTAGGCCTGGGGACATGGGGACAAGCCAGACTTGCCTCTGCCCTCAATGAGCTGAAGGTCCTCGAGGTCTAGCAGGGAGACAGATGAGTGTCCATTAGAGTCCCAGCTCTGCTCCCTATAGAAAGAAACAAATAGGCCTCAGATGTGTCATTAAAACTTGCTGCCAGTGGCTATTTTAGGTCCTCATAATCACTCTAAGTGACTAACACTGATTAGGGTTTTATGAGAAATGAGAAAATTCCTCCCAGCCCCTCCTCAGTGGCTCCAAACCACCTACCTCAGAGCCACTTTACTAGCTCGCCCAGCCTGGAACCAGGCGTGTCTGAGATGCTGTGGATTTGTTTTCCACTGGGTCATGGGCCTGTGCTGGCTTCTCTCTAGGAACCAGCCTGCCAGCTTCACCATCACTGATAAGCCCATTCCTGGGAGCCGGTAGCTGATGCCTTTCCCCAAGCTGTGATGGCCGAGGCCTGCTCAGCCATGAGCAATGAGAGCCACCTGGGTCTCCAGGGGGCACCCCTGGCCAGATGTCCTTGCTCATTGTGTACATATGCAAGACCATCTGATATATGCCACACACCTATCTTGTACACAGACTCACCAATCTTCCTTAAAGAGGGATTGAGCACCAACGGTGTGCCAGAGTCTTTGCAAAATGCTGAAGATATAGCAAGGAATCAGGCACAGGGCATGAGCAGTATGGGAAATGAGACTGAAAGGACACCTTGGGGCCAAGCAAAGGAACCTGGACTTTATTCTAAAGACTTTGGGGAGCCACAGGACATTGTTAAGCAGGGGAAGGACATGGTCAGATCTGTGCTTTAGAAAGACCATCCTGAGGATGGATGGAAGGGAAGGGCTGTTGAGACAGGAAGCTACTTAGGAAGCATATTCAAACACCAGCTCTGTAAGTTCAACTCATCTCCCTGAAAGAAAAGACTATCAGCTCAGGAGAGTGGCCTAGGAGAAGCCCGTGGTATCAAATGAAATCCAAAAGTCCTTAGGCACCTCCCCATGACTGCCAGAAGCAAGTACCTGCCCGTTTTCCAATGCCTCCTGGGCAGAATGAGCTGGAGGTGGAGTGTTCCAAGCCTCTTCTCACATCATCATCACCATCTCTGCCAACCCCTCCCTTGTGCTTTCTCTTCTCTTCATGCAACCTGACATATCACAACCACCGTAGTCCTTGGTCAGGTTCGTGGTCTGTGGCATGCATAATGACTCTAAGGATGGATGTGGAAGGATGGATGTAGATGGTTGGATATGCATGGATGGATGGATGGATGGATGGATGGATGCATAGATGAATAGATGGGTTGATGGATGGTTGGATAGATGGATGCATGGATCCACAGATGGATGGACACAAGAAGGAGAAAGGAAATGAGTTGGTGAGCTTCCTGTGCCAGTGAAGCCCCTGGGAAGGAGAGGAAGAATGCTGAAGAAGGGCAGGAGGTCACCAAGGAGCCTGAGACCCTGGCCAAGTCAGTAGATTAATGGCCAGGAGGCAAATGAAGAAAGAAATGAGAGAAGAGAAATTCTGATGAAACAGCCTTTCCAGGGGGCACAAAGAGGAGCCGGTTTATGAGCCTGTGTCTCTTGTCGCGTCAGCTTGTAAACCCTTCTTGGTTTCCTCTCTGTCTTGAGGCTGGTGTAACCCAAGGAGAGGAATGTCCTTGTCATATTGTGGGGCGTGTGGCTTGCTTTTCCCATGGACAAGCGGGTTGGCACTGGTATGAGGCCAGCATGGCTTGATTAACCACTAGGCCAATCTTTCCAGTATCTCCCCTACAGAGCAATCAACCCCATCTATGCACCCCCACACACACACAATGCCCTGACACACACACACAAGCAGCAAAAGGGCATGAAGCGTTCCTGGGCTTTTTGGCTATGAGGACAAACCCTAACCTGATGCTGAAGACTTAGAAAAGCCCTCCACCTCTCTGGGACTGAGTTGCCTGGCTGTGAAATAGAGGGAGTAATGGAAACAGTAAATTAACGCCTCCCTCAGAGAGCTGTTCTGTTGATCAAGTGGGAGAAGAGAAGTGAAAGCACTCTAAAAACTGAAAAATGCTGCTACCACGTGAGGGGTCAACATAATCACTGCTATTCTCATTCTTCCTGTTCTCCGAGGGCTTCAGGGGGTGAAGGAGAGGCCTGGGAGGGAATAAGGGGGATACAAAGGCAATCGGGTCTACAACAGAATACCATTGGTTTGTATTGTGAAAAATTTGATTTTTACCCACAATAATAAAAAACAAAACAAAACAAAACACAAACAAAGGCAATCGGGTACATCCAGTGCCCAGCATATAAATGCTCCAGCCTTTCCCCACGGCAACAAGGGTGATGGGTCTAGAACAAAAATCACCACAGGTTTCCCTTGTTCTCAGACTAAAGCCCAAATTCCTTAACCCAGCTCGCAAGGCCTATGGTAATCGGCTCCCATTGACCTTGAGGCTCCTTTCTCACCACCTCCCTGACCTCAGAGCCAATAAAAGCCTGAGCATTTCCTAAGTGCCGGACACCGTGCTTGATAAAACGGATCTCATTTAAACCTTCTTTCTTTCCTCAACTCTGAAGAACTGTTTTTCTTTTGGAGTCTTGGCTTAAATGCCCCCTCTTCAGAGCTTCCATCCCTGATCACCCTAGCCAAAGTAAGTCCCACCTGTTATCACTCTAGCAGCACCCTGTTTCCCACTTAGCCCTTATCACAATCTGTAATTATTTTGTGCGTTTACTTGTGCACCTGTTTATGATCTCTCCCCAAGTGGAAGAGAAGCTTCGCTGTGCTCTGTCTTTCCCAGCACTTAACCCGGGCCCTGGCTTGGAGGAGCTCAAGAAACTATGATATAAGTGTTATCATCATTATTCCCATTTTTCAGATTTAAAAAAAACTGCAGCACAAAGAATTCAAGTCACTTAGTTAATAGGGAGTAGCTATTCCAAATAGCATCTCTTTCTGGTGATTTGTTCTCAGGAGAAGATGGGGGTGGCCTTTCAAGTAGAGGGAGGTGGACTCTGCCATCACATAGAATAAGATCTAAAGTCCTTGCAGTGGCCCACAAGGCTCTGCCCACCTCTCCCATCTCATTCCTCAGCCCTTGCTTGCTCTGCTCCAGACTCTGTCTCTTGCTCTTCCTCAAATGCACCAAAGACACTTGTGCCTCAGGGCCTTTGCACATGCTATTCTCGCTGTCTCTGGAAGGCTCTGCCTCAGGTACCCTCAGGGCTGTAATCAGCTTCCTCCCTGGACCATCTGTATAAAACAGCATCCTCACTCTTGAAACCCTATCCTGCTTTACTTACTTCGTCACACTTCTTACCGCCTGACATTTTTATATGTGTATTCGTATTTGTTTATATGTCTATTACTCCAAGCTCCAAGAAGGCAGGGAGTTTGTGTGTTTTTCTGTTTTGTTCCCTGCTGTCTTCCCTGTATTGACCCTGTGCCTGGCTCATAAGTTCTCAGTAAATATGTAATGAATGAATCAATGAATGACTGAGTGAATGAGCAGTAACTAAACAAGACCCAGCTGATGGATGATATGGGGAAAAGCCAAGGCAAGGGGTGGGGTGGGAATGGAATTTACATCTTGATTTTGCCATTTCTTAGCTAAGTCTTGGAAAAGTTAGGAATGCTCAGTTTTACCACCTGTAAAACAGGACTAATAATTGGATCTACCTCATAAGGTCATTTTGAAGATTAAATGAGAATATTTGTAAGGCATTATCTGGGGCTGACCCTCATCGATTCTCTGCAAAAGGCAGCTGTTATGTTATTCATGTCTAAGAGCCTGCCTGGCTCTGACAGTCAATGACCTTGAGATTTTAAACTGAGTCCTGGACTCCATGGCCACCCGGTACTCCCTTTTGAAACAGAGCAGAAGGACTCTATTTTAGTTTCCTGGCTGTTAAAACAAATACCATACAATAGGTTGGCTTAACAACAGGAATATTTTG
>JAQZBX010042542.1:0-13151 GCA_029593785.1 Cabassous unicinctus
ATTGGATAGTTTGAGATCCTAGGCGTGGTTTACTATTCCCGCGTGTGGGAATTTTGTGGCGCGAACTTAGGAAGAAGGAGAAGGAGAAGACAAAGAAAGAGAAGGTAGAGACGGCCATGATAGTTATATCCATACAACATCGCCCCCAACACTAATGATTAAAGTCAATGAAATATCCTTACAATTCAATTAGTCCAGTTCCTTCTTGACCAAACAACTGGGCACAATTACCTTAGCAAGTTGACACATTAGCCTAATAATCACAGTTAAAATTATATTGTTTCATCAATCATAACAAAAGTAACACACTATTGCATAGTGTTCATTATCATTTAAAGTATATGTGTAAAGGGTGTTTATGGGATTTATGTACTTCAACAGGTTTTATCTATAAACCTATTAATGATTATATTTTATTAATATATTATATTTTATTATTCACCTTGAGCAAATATACTTAGAAAATAAGGATATTATTAGACCTAAAATTTGAACATTAAATACTCTGATAATATCCAGAGGAAATTCTCTGCTTACTTGAGTTGCACCTGCTTCTGGTTATATTTTCCCATGATAAACTGAGAGAACCACATTTATTTGTGTCATTTATCCATTTAGTTATGGAAACTTTACTTTTTACACTTGAGAGTTCCTCTAAAAGTCCCCACAAGGTGGATGTTTCCACTTCCATCTACTCCCCTTGTACCAAGGACTGGTTCAGGAACAACACTTTTTCTTATAAAAACCCAACATGGGACAACTTCAGGGTGATTTCTATTGTTCCTTTCACACAAACTACAAGATCATATGAGGCACAAAAACCATTTCCTGGGCAGATCCTGGCCCACCTGACCTTGAAGATTCAGTCAACAATTTTAGCTGAGCCCTGTTTTCTCCCCAGAGCAGGATTCTGCATGATTTGGCAGGATCCCCACCACCCGCTGAGGACCCCCTCTATGCTACTTAGCCCAGGATCCCCTTAGCATCTTGTGCAATGAAGTCATATTTATTACTGCTCACCAAGTACAAGGAAGGAAATAATTTGGAGGTGCTTTTTATATATTGCAAAACATTTTCTTATTTCAAAAATTTAAAATAAAAAAGGTTGTGAATATACTTACAACACAGAAGGAAAAAAAAAAAAAACAGAGGGAGTTGTGTTATACAGTCCCATGCCTTGTACATTCTATCCAGTGTGTTCACTCAGTCTCTCTCCCTTTCATCACAGAGTTCTTCAGTCATTATCCCAGTAAATCTTTGAATGTTTTCCTTAGTCCAAAAGAAAAGATTCCATACTCCCCTATTATTAAATTTTGATTTTGTTTAGTACCTTCTTTTACATTGATGAAGATGGAACTTGGTTAACAGTACAAATATGAAAGTGTTCTCTCATGTACTATAACAAATGTGCAATACTATAATGCATAGTGTTTATAATAGGGGTTTATGGAAAAATATGCCAAGTGTATGCTATGGACCATGGTTAGTGGTAATAGTGTGATATGTTCTTTCCTAATCTGTAACAAATCATCTACAACAAAGTAATGTGTTGGTGGAGGGGTGATATATTGGACTTCTGCACAGTATGCATGATTATTTTGTAAGCTCACAACTTCTCTAATAAAAAATGAAAAATGCTGAGAGAGCAATAGTTAAATTTGACTTTGAACTAGTCCTCTACTCTCCTGGCCAACCCATGGTAAGCAACATGGCCCCATCACCCTTAACCATCCAATCCTGAAGATATCACATCTCCATTCCCCATAGGAGACATCAGTGCTTCTCCCAAAGTTAATCCAGTATTTCATATTTGAAATGAGCATGTACAATTGTCTCCAAGTAGATACAGAAGTTATGCAAGAATGGACATCTCTTAATGGGAAAATTAGTTGCCAAATTTTCCACCAGAATTAAACACTCTCATTTTGGAAAGAATATTTGTAAAGCACATGTGGTTTTGACCTGGATCCTTACGCAAAACAAGAAAATTGCTTCTTCCTGGCAGTGTTGTGCATTAAGAACAAAAGGAATTGTGTTCCCTTTAAAAGATGGAGGGGAAATGAATGAGTGACCATAGTCATGGAGAGAGTAGGGAAAGAAACACAAGTTCTTAGACAAACAGCCACCTGGGAGCAGTCACTTCATGTAGCTGTTTTTCTGCTTCTTGTGTGTAGTGGTCATTGTGTGGACAAAAAGGTCTCAGCTCACAAAGAGCTGGCCATGTCCCCCAGAGCTCACAGCACACTGGTATGCCATCAGCAGCTCTCACCAAAACCACAAGAAGTGGAGGTGACAATGTGACAGTTTGAGCATCACAAGGGGTCATTATGATATTTACATCCCATTTTGACCAAACGAACATTACCTGCATGGATAGAAATGGTAACTGCCATTTTCTGCATGACTCCAAGCACAGAGGACAGTGGATAAGTTCCCAGGCAGTGGAGTCTAAGGATGTCCCTGAGCCTTTCACAGGTTCCTGTATTAGCCACAGCCTGAACCATAAACTGAGCTATGGGTAATGAGCCTGAGCCTTGGGATTAGACTACAGGGACCACATCATCCATTGACAGTTAGCAAAGGGAAATGGGAGAAAAATAAAAATAATCAGACCAATAGATAATTGGATTAATGCCGAGTCTGATGTACACACTGCTGTATGAAACACATTGAATAACCTCTCTCTTGGTTCTCATGTGAATCAAAGATTGTCATAATGGGAAATCTTACTGGGTTCTCTGCCTTGAGTCTCATTGTGAATGATTAACCAGATTGCTTTGAGCTACTCAATTATTAACCAGGCAAACTTTGGCAGGTCATTTCTGCCTTCATAAGGGAGAATAGGCTGATTTTGCTGTCTCCTCTTGCAACAAGTTTTCTAATTCACAAAGTCAGTGATAGATACAGGGATATGAATTTGAACATGCTCCCTGGGGAAACAGCCGAAGAAGCCCCAGACACTTCCAAGCAACCAGCTCTTAACCACTTCCCTGAACATGCTCTGGCAGCATGGGGTACCCAGTGGATCCTGAGCACCCACTCCTGGCAACATTACAGATGAGGTTTATGTCTGGGTTAACACTGCCTTCCCCCATTGTGTGTCTTGCACAGTAATAATCTGCCATCTCCTCATATTTCAGTCTGTTTCATTTGCAGAAACAGATTGTTCTGGCCACTGCCCCTGGAGGTGGTGAATCAGCCCTCCACAGAATCTATATAATTTGTGTTCCCACCATTCCAGTTAATGTATGAGACATATTCCATCCCCTTCCCTGGAACTTGGCAGACCCAGTGCATGGCAGAGTTAAAGAAGATGAATCCAGAGGCTGAGCAGGAGCGGAGCAGAGTCCTCCAGGCTGTCTCACATCCCCCCAGTCTCCACTAGCCACACTTCACACAGGACACCTGCAACAGACATTAGAAGATTCACACATAGTCACATACACACACACACACAAACACAAATGTACCCATGCATATTAACATGGATACATAACCAGTGTCTCAATAATATTGCCCTGGGAAATTGACAAAAGAAAATCTGAGATCAGAACAAACTTCATGTTGGTTACATCCTCCTCCTCAGTCTTGGGCACAGAATAGGGAGCACTCAGGCACAGGGGAGGGGGCTATAAGGTCTGGGCCTGGACTGGTTTTCAAGACCCTATGCAGGGGCTCCATTTGCATGTCCTTTCCCAGAGGGCACATCAGCTGCCTCCCTGCACCTGAGGTTCTCTCCTGGCCCTGCAGTCTCTGCATCCAGAGCTCTGTGACAAAAGTCAGTGAAAAGTCATGTGCTGTTGAATGAATTTTAGTACTGAAAACAGTGCAGTGCCTTTTCTTCCCTTGTCCTCCTGAAAACCTATACTTATTTTCCAGGATTCTCCCTTTGTAGTACACACATGGCACAGAAGAGAGCCAGCATATTCTCTTCTACCCATCTGCCAATTGCAGGGATTGGGAGATTGATTCTCTTTACAAATGCATGTCAGGGATGATGACAGCCACCTTGTCACTGGGGAATCACAATCTATTTCCTTTGCCCCTAAGAGAAAACACCCAAAAGTCAAACTGCATCTGAACTTGAAAGCTCCATCTCAATTCCCAAGGCAGGTCCATTTTGTGGCAGGTGACATTCAAGGAAGCTGAGTGAATTACCAAGGAGTTGCTGCCTGGAAGTCTTGGAGCTGTGATTGCAATCAGCTTCCCTCACCATGCTATACATTTCACAGACAATTGCTCCTCTCTTCCTTCCAGTCCTCCTCCCTGATCTCCTACAGTTTCTAGTTCAGGTTCTCAGGATATGGCTTTATTTCCACATCTCAAGGGGAAGAATTTCACCTTTCACAATTAAGTATAATGTTAATTCTGTGAATTTTAATATGCCCCTGTTATCGTTTTGAGGAAGTTACCTTCTAATCCTATGTTTTCTGTGTGCTTTTATCCAGAAAGTCTGTTGAATTTTGTCAAATGCCTTCTCTGCATCAACTGTGATGAACATGTAAGTTTTTCTTTCCTTCTGTTAATGTGGTATATGACATGGACTGATTTTCTTATGTCAAACAACCCTTGCATTCCCAGGATAAATCTTTCCTGGTCATGTTGTATAATTTTCTTAATATGCTCTTGGATATGATTTGCTAATATTATATTGAGACTATTTGCATCTATATTCTTAAGGGTAATTGGTCTGTAATTTTCTTTTCATGTGCTGTTTTCATCTGCTTTTGGTATTATGGAAATATTGGACTTATAGAATAAAGAATAGTTACCTCCTCATAATTTTTTTGCAAAGTTTCAGAAGTTTCAGAAGTTTGTGTTAGTTTTTCTTTGAATGTTTGGTAGTCTGCCCAGTGAAGCTATCTGGCCTTTTTATTTGGACATTTTTGTCTCAAGGTTTTTGATTACTGACTCAATTTCTTTACATGTTATATGTTTGCTGTGAGCTTCTATTTCTTCTTCAGTCAGTTTTGGTAAATTACGTACTTGTAGGAATTTATCCATTTCCTCTAAATTATCTAATATGTTGACATAAAATTGCTCAGAGTATTGTTGTATATTCCTTTTAATTTCTGCAAAATCCCTGGTATTGTCCCACCTTTCATTTCAGTTTTTATATATTTGCATATTCTCTCTTAATTTACCTTGTGGTTTCTTCTTGGACCCATTGATTAAGAGTATGTTGTGTAATTTACAAAATATTTTCTGTTTTCTTTCATTTATTTATTTCCAGCTTCACTCAATTGTGGTCAGAAAAGATGCTTCGTATAATTTCATTTATTTCAAATTTACTGATACTTTTTCATGATGTAAAATGTGATTTATCCTGGAAAACGATCCATGTGCACTTAAGAAAAATGTATACTATGATGTTCTTGGGTGGAGTGTTCTTTATATGTCTGTTAGCTATAGTTTGCTTGCAGTATTTTTCAAGCCTTCTATTTCCTTAACCATCTTTTATTTCACTGTTTTATCAATTATTAAAAAGCAGTGTATTGAAGACTTTCACTATTATTGTCTAACCATAGACTTTTTGATTCCAATTGTCCAACTTGTGCTTGATATATTTTGGACTCTGCCCTTAAGTGCATATATATTTATAATTGCTATATGTTATTGTTGAGTTGATTCATTTACCAGTACATAGGATCCACCTTTGTACTTATAAAAGTTTTTGACTTAAAGTATATTTTATGTGATATTAGTATAATCTCATCAGCTCACTTATAGTTATTATTTTCATGGAAGACTTTTTACCAATTTTTTAAACCATTTTATTATTATTTTCTTTGTTTTTATTAGAGAAGTTGTGGCTTAACCAAACAATCATGCATACCAACCAGGATTCCCATATATCACCCCACCACCGAGAACTTACATTGTGACACATTCGTTACAAATGATAGAAGAACATCATCATAATATTACTGCTATCTATTGTCTGTAGCTAATATTTGCACTATTTTCCCTACAAGCCATATTATTATTAACATTGTTTATTAATACTGTACACTTGTTATAGTTAATGAAAGAATGTTCTCATGTTTGTACTGTTAATCACAGTTCACCACTCACAATGTGGCACTGTGTTATATGGTACCCTGCGTTGTACAGTCCATCCAAAGTTTACAATCAGTGGCTCTCAGTTTCATCACAGAGTTCTTTCAAGCTACTTTTGTCTTCAGGACTAATGTGAGTCTATTGTAAATGACATATAACGGATAATGGTTTTTTATGTGTAGTGAAAATCTGTCTTTTTATTAGGGAGTTTAGTCCATTTACATTTAGAGTAACTACTTACTTCAGCCGTTGTGTCCTTAATTCCTGGTAAATTTTATATCATATTTATCTCTCATTTCCTCCACTACAGCCTTCTTTTGGGTATAGTTAATTTCTGTAGTGAACCATTCCAACACCCTTCTCATTTTTTTCATTTCTGTTTATATTTTATATTCTGTTTTGTAGTTATTATGGGGTTTTTATTTAACATAATAATGGTTAAAAATCTGGTTTGAAAAGATACCAACATCATCACTTCAGCAGAATTCCAAGTCTCTCATTGTATAGTCCTCCATCCCTCTTATTTTAAATGTTCTTTCTACACATTAACTTTTTATATTTTGCTTGTCCAAACCATTGAAATACGAGTATTTCTTTTCTATTTTACTATAAATCATGTAAGAAATAAAAAGTATGGTTACATACACAGCACAATATTGAGCACTATAATGATGGCATTTGTATTTGTCCAAATATTTACCTTTACTGGGTATTTTCCTTCATTCATTACTCCAAGGTCTCACCTACTGTATTATCCTTTCAACCTGAAGAACTCCCTTTACCATTTCTTCTGGTGCAGGTCTTATATTGATGAACTCCATCATTTGTTTTTCTGTGAGTGTCTTACTCTCAATTTTGAAGGACAATTTTGGCAGATAGAGCATTCTTGCATGGCATTGTTTCTTTTTCAGTACTTTAAAGATGGTATACCACTCCCTTGTCACTTCCATAATTTATGATGAGATATCCACAATTAATCTTATTGAGGATCCCTTTGTGCATATTGTTTTGCTCTTTCATTGTTGCTTTCAGAATTCTGTTTGTTTTGAATTCGGTGTTTTGTTTATGATTTGTCTTGGAAAAGCTCTATTTTGAATTATATTGTTTGGAATTTGTTGGACTTCCTGGATGTGAATATTCATTATTTTTATCAATATTTTGAAGTTTAGGGCCATTATTTCTTAAAATATTCTTCCTTCCCCATTTCTCTTTCTTTTCCTATTTCTGAGACTCCTATAATGCATATGTCCATGTGCTTCATGTTCTCCCATGGCTTCCTTAGGCTCTGCTCAATTTTTTTTTTCATTCTTTTTTCTCTCTGTTTTTGTAACTGAATGACTTCATGCATCCTGTCTTCTAGTTGACTAATACTTTCTTTTGCCTGTACAAATCTATTGTTAAACACCTCTAGTGTATTTTAAATATTCAGTATTATGAGTTTCAAACCCACAAGTTATGTTTGAATTTTTAATTTTTAATTTTTAATACTTTTTACTTCATGCATTTTATTCTGGATTTAATTTTATGTCTATGTTTTCATTTTGCTCACTGAACTTATTTAGGGGAGTTGATACAATGCCTTCAGTTAGTTGTTCCAATGTCTGTACTTCATCTGCTTTCAGTTTGTTTTTTTTCCTTTGGACTTACCCTTTATGTTTCTTTGTATATTTTATGATCTTTTGGTGAAATCTGGACATAATTGATTATTTCATTTTGTTGTGCTAATTCTGGAAGTCAGATTCTCCCTCTCACCTAAGGTTTTAGTGTAGTTAGGCTTTGTTTAAATTTTCCTTGGCTACTCAAACAAATACAATACAATGAGCTGGTTTAAACAATGAGAATTTATTAACTCACTGTTTTGAGGCAAAAAGAATGTCCATATCAAGGAATCATCAAGGCAATGCTTTCTTCTCAAGGACTTATGTTCTGGTGGTTGTTCTAGTTGCACTTGGTCCTTGGGCCATCTGTCACAAGAAAATGCACATGGAGGCTTCTCCTGACTTCTCCCTTATTTTCCTGATCCTTTTCAATTTCTGCTTTTGTGTGCTCCCTGAAGCGTTCCCTCTATCTGTCTGAATTTCATTCAGCTCATGAAGGACTCCTGTGATAGGATTAAGACACATGTGATGATCCAAAACCTCCCCAGAAATAAAGCCTAAAAAATAAAGAAAAAAATAAAATGAAATAATAAAAATAAAACATAAATACAAAAATAAAAATAATAATAAAATAAAATAATTCATTGTGTCTTTCATTACTGTAAGATTTATTATCTTTTATGTATATTGACAATTTCTTCCGTAAGTTCCCCTAGTGTCTTCCTTTTGTTTGTTTTTGCATTGTCTTCAAAAAAGCTTTAGATTACATAAAAGTCAAAAAGAAAATATAAAGGATTCTCATATTCTCAAACCCCTCCCACTCTCCCACTCTCCTTTATTAATAACATTTTACATATGGATTGTACATTTGTTACAACTGATGTACAAATATTGAAACATTGCTACAAACCATGCTCAACAGATAACATTATGGCTTACATTTGGCCCGTACACTTTTATAGGTTTTGACAACATTTAAAATGGTCTGTGTCCATCAATGCAAGATCATGTAGAACAATTCCAATGCCTTCAAAGTGCCTTATGTTCCATCTATTCTATTCTTCCCTTCCACTTCCCCTCAGAACCTATGGTAACCAATAAGTTTCAATTTTTGAAGAATAATGTTCATAGTTACATGCACTAATAATAAGGGCTTGGCATATTGGTCTGTTGTCTTTTATGAGGCACTGCCTATGTTCTTAAGAGATCCTTGTCACTCTAATTGAGAGCATGGCAGGGCTCCCTAGGGTGGAAGTTTAATATTTTCTTGTTGATTGTGAGGGTCTCCAAACAGTTAGACAATACACTATTGTAAGATGAACACTTTCATATCCCATAGAGTCATGCCCCAGGTCTGCCCTAGCCCACATATCATCCCACTTCTGACACCCTGCACCAGTGATCGTCCCTTGTGATATTTGCCAAAAGAACATTCCCACCATTGTAGTTTAACCACAGTCTTGCAAATCCCCAGAGTTCACCTGTTCCTTCCCCCAGACCTCCACCCAGTTCCATGGATAGTCCAACGCAAGTCCCCACCCTACACCCCCTTACATTCTTGTACCCTCAAACCCAATCACATCACTGCACCATTACCTCATTTACTGTCCAGCCACCCCCTTCCACCTTATCATAGATTTTGCCTATAATGAGCATTGGCTCACCACCCTCTACTCCCTTTCTGTCTCCTGATAATCAATCTTCCAAACTCTAGCTCTGTGAATCTGCTCAATTTGTAGATTCAATACATTTGTATTTATCCAAATAGTTATCTTTACTGGGTACTTTAATTCAACATAAGGTCTTGAATATTCTCACAGAAGGGTCACAATGGTGGCAGAGGAGGCTCACTGTTGCAAGGTGTCAGTGATGGGAGATTTGTAGGGAGGGGTGCACCTGGGGCATGCCTCTATGACATATGAATATGTTCTAATGGTCATATGGCATTGTCTTGCTGGGTGAAAATACACAATAACCAAAAGAATAGTGAAGTCCCATACTGGAATTCCTGCTACATTCTCTAATAAAGCAGCAAGAATCCCCTGAGGACAGACCATTACACCAGGTCCTTGATATTGATGGTTGTACTTATGAACCTTTATGTGTGAAATTGAATATTAGCCTAGTTACCTCCTGAAAGCCTACTGGTTGCTCAAATGTGGCCTCTTTCTAAGCCAACCCCAGCATATGAACACACTACCTTCCTCCTGGCATGGGACATGTCTCCCAGAGATGAGCCTCCCTGGCACAGAGGGATTATCAAGTGCTGACTAGTGATGAATCTGGAAAAAGTCCTTGACCAAAAGGGGTAAGTATTAAATGCAAGTGAGTTTTTATGGCTAAGAGATTTCAAAGCGAGTTAGGAGATCATTCCAGATGTTATGCTTATGCACATCTCAGCAGGATCTCATTGACTGCCACAGTAAACAGTGCCTCAAACAGTGGGATTGCTGAAGACTCCAGAGACATCTAGACACTATAGGCAGGGAAGAGAATCTCAGGAATTCAGAAGCCTGTCAATAGGCCTTATTTTGCAATATATGCTCTCCAAGGTAAAAGAGCTATATTCATTTATAATTTCCCTACACATGCCTCTTCAGACCCTTTTATTTGAACCTATAATTAGCACTATACTTTTTTAATATAGGCAAGCAATATAGTTTCATCCATCTGCCCCATGAGATCTAAGCCCCCTCTCATTTGGAGGCAAGGTTGACATCACCACACCATGTTTGTTGTGTAATGAACAAACATAAGGGGAGAAAGCAACTATGGATTAAAGTAGACTTATTTTTATTCTAGCAATGGAAGAACTTGTATCATTGATATAAAGGTAGTGTCAACAGAGGTTCAGAGGGGAGGGAGAGGGTATAATAGGTATAATATGGGTACATTTTTAGGAAATTGGAATTGTCCTGTATGATCTTACAATGACAGATACAGGCCATTATACATTTTGCCAATACCTATAAAATTGTGTGGGGCAAATTATAAACTATAACGTGTAGCCCTTGATTGGCACATGTTTTAATATGTGTTCATCAATTGTAACAAATGTATTACACAAATGAAAGATGCTGTTAATGTGAGAAAGTGTGACCAGAGAAGAGGTGAGGTATATGGGAATCCCCTATATTTCTATGTAAATCTAAAGCTTCTTTAAAAAAATAAAATAAAAAAGACACATGCTTATTAAGGTGGGCCACACCTTAAATTTTGTCATTAAAAAGTCCTACTTACAATGGACTCACACCCAAAAGAAGGAATAAGTTTAAGAAAATGGTTTTTTGGGGTACAGTCATCTCCAAACCATCACAAGCTGGGTGTTGAGGTTCTTCTTCAAAACTTAGTTGAGTTTATACTTAACGTATAGAACAGCCAGTAGTTAAAAGAGAATTGTTTAACACATATTTCTGAGCCTGCATCTTCCCCCGAGTTTCCATAGTAACTTTCAAGAATTCCCCAGTATGTGCAATTGTGTCTCTCCTAGGAAAGGGCATCCTCTCCAATGTTTCTCATCCTGGTGGCCTGGACTGAGCTCTTTGTTTTTATATAATTTAATTTCCTGGCAGATGTGGGCAGCCCAGCTCCTTTCCTGCACTCTGCCTGCCTCTTCATTCCAGCTTAAAAGACCCTATCTACCCTGTAGTTCTGTGGTGAAATTTCATCTTCCTGAGCCATTCCTCTGCCCTTGGAAGCTTTCAGTTTAGGGGACCCAGACCAGTGCCCTAAGACTATTCCTTGGAGCAAGTTTGTGTTGACATACAAACATACAAAATATTTTTATTGAGGTAGCAACACTGGAAATGTGTGTAGCCCTCCAAATTATCTCCATTGGTGAATTGGACTTCAGGGACACAAACATGCCTGTGCACAGGCTGCCAAACCATGACTGTGGGTCATTGTGCCTCAAGGACCCAAGCTTGAATGTGTGTATGATGCCTTGGCACTGCTATGAGCCATATAAACTGCTGTGTGGGTCCTAGAATGGTGGAGTGGCCCATACTGGTAATTTGTCACCTCACCCTTATACAATTTTCAGCATTTGTTGAGTTCTTCCCTAGTATGGTCATTTTCCAGAGATTTGAGAAAGTTTATTATGACCTTAATTGTTGGTTCTAATAGGGGACTTTCAGCACATTTTACACCACCACCTTGATGATGTAGGTCTCCACTTGGATGTTTATGTAGAGCCCATGGCTTCACTTTTGCTCCAAAAAAATCATCGCATTTTGGATTTGAGAAGATATTATATGGTGAGCATGTCAGGCCCACATTCATCTTCGCACTATCACACAATGCAAAAATACACCTATTCTTCTTTATCACCAGACACCTTCTAGTTCATAATCTGTTTTCATATCAGTCCTACTCTCCCATTCAACTGTTAGGAAATCAGCCTAATTCAAGGGGCTGTTTACTGAGTGTGGGAGTGTGGACTGGTGGGAATTGATTTATAGATTAAGGATACACTGATTCTGTAGATATAGCAGAGAGGCCATAAGTAACTTAAACAGCAATATAACCTTATTCAAATAATTGATGTGTCATAATTGAGCACCTCTCCTGGAATTTATGGTCATGTATATTAGTGGTCTAATTAGGAACTGCAAATACAACATTCCTAACTTTGAAAGACATATACCTTTGGATAAAGATTCTGCTGGAAGTGCAGACCACAGATTGTGTATGTATGTTTGTGTGCATGTGTATTCATATGTAAATGTATATATTTATGCATATATATGTCTTAGTAGTGTCTTATGGATCACTACAATAGGCACTGAAGAGATTAAGGGGTCATAATTAGAATCATAATTTCATATAATAAAGTATATCTTGATAGCAAAATCTTAGCCAGTTCTTCCCAAGTCCCTATTACCCTTACTTTAGGTATTACAACTCTAATTGTAACTGAATAACTAATTGGTCAGCACATGGAGCCAGGGAGATAATTATTCATTTTTTAGTTATATAATTGAGTAACTTTTATGAAAGTACTCTCTTTAAGTCAGCCCCGGATGTATCAAATAAAATCTTAACTATGTATAAAAGAAACATACTTAATCTGAGAAGAAGAAATAATAAAAGCAGTGGCATGAATTTGTATAATCCAACAAATTTAAATAATTAAAATGTTGATGGCAGAAAAGTAATTAAACTGCTTTCTCATTTGGCATAAGATAGCTTAGGATCTGGGGCTAAAAGGGAGAGGAGGATAAAGGGACATTGCCATAGTTTAGCTTGCAGGAAAGGAGCCCACAGACCCTGACAGAAAGCCCCTCACTACCCAGCCTCATTTCTCACTTGCTTCTGCACTTATGTCTGTGTTAAGAGGATCCTGCTTTCCTGTTTCATCTGATATAAAGTTTTTTATATATTCTAGATACAATATTTACTTGGGCATAAGTTTTACAATTATTATACCATGGTCTTTGCTTGTTTCTTCATTCTCTGAATGTTATTCTGCTGGACAGTGTTTCAAATTTTAAC
>JAQZBX010042543.1:0-21983 GCA_029593785.1 Cabassous unicinctus
TTTTTGTTTGTTTTTTTGTTTGTTTGTTGTTTTTGTGCTTGTTTTTTTTTTTGTTGTTGTTTGTTTGTTTGTAGCCTCTTTCCATAGTCACTCGTGTCATTCCCTGACAGGCCCATGAGCAAAGGTGGGCATGGAGGTAGGGATGGAGGTTATGCATGGGCTCAGGAACATGGACTTCCCCTCACCAAGGCTGACCTGGCTATGGTCATTGTTGAGTGCCCACTCTGCCGTCCCCAGAGTGGCAATATGACACCAATACCCAATATGACAGTCCCCAATATGCAGTCCCCAATATGCAGTCCCCAATATGACACCATATGCAGTCCCCAATATGCAGTCCCCAATATGACACCATTACCCAAAGTGACCATCCTGCTACCTGGTGGCAGGTTGATTAAATTGGACCACTTCCATCATACAATGGGCAATGATTTGTTCTAACTGGAATAGAAGCATATGCTAGATATGGGTTTTCCTCCCTTTAGGCAATACTACTTCCAAAATGTCTTATCCACCACCATATTATTCCACACAGCATTGCTTCTGATTAAGGATCCACTTCCGAGCAAATGATGTCCAAGAATGTGCACGTGTTCATGGAATACACTGGTCTCACCATCTTCCCCAACATCCTGAAGCAGCTGGCTTCATAGAACAGTGGAATGGCCTTTCATTGATGCAATTATGGAGCCAACTATGTGGCAATTCCTTGCAGGGCTGGGACAATGTTCTCCAGGAGGCAGTGTATGCTCTAAATCAGCATCCACTCCATGGTACTCTTTCTCTCATATCCAGGATTCACAGGTCACGGATCAAGGGGAGAAAATGGCAGTGGCAACACTCACTATTTCCCCTAGTGATCCACTAGGAAAATTTTTGCTTCCTTTCCCTGCAACCTTAAGCTTTTCTGGTCTACAGGTCTTTGTTCCAAAAGGAGGAGTGCTTTCCACCTAGGAACACAAAAAAGATTCCAATGAACTGGAAGTTGACTGCCACCTGGCCAATTTGGGCTCCTTAATTTGGGCAAAGAAGGGAGTTACTATACTGGCTGGGTTGATTGACCCTAACCATCAAGGGGAAATAGTACCCAATGGAGGTAAAGAAGAGTTTTCCTGGGATGCAGGAGATTCCTTAGGGCATCTCTTAATATTACCATGCCCTGTGATTAAAATCAAAGGAAAATTGCAACAACTCAATCCAGGCATGACTAACAATGGCCAAGAATATTCAGGAATTAAGGTTTGAGTCACCCTACCAGGCAAAGGACCACAGGCATCTGGGTGCTTGCTGAGGGTAAAGGGAACATGGAATGGGTAGTGGAAGAAGGTAGTGATAAATATGAACTTTGAACATGTGACCAGTAACAGAAATGAGGGCTATAATGGTCACGGTTATTACTTCCTTGTTTTGATATGAGAATACTTGGATATGTACATAAAACAAATATCTTTGTTTTCTCCCGTATTGTTTCCCCTTATTATATAAGTTGTATTAGGTTTATGTCATAGTATTTAAGGATGTCAAGAGAGTGAATGTTACCCAAGAACTTGTACCCTAATTTGGATGGATTTAATGTGGTTCCAGGTATAAGCAGGACAGTTGAATATTGTTAGGTGGAAACAGATATATATGTTTTTATTTAGAGATTAAGTATGGCTTAAGGAGATGTGTATGGCTTCCAAGTTGACAAGGAGCAGACTCTGATGATTAGGTTAATATGTCAATTCAGCCAGGGAATGGTGTCCAGGTGTTTGGTAACACAAATACTGGACTACTTGTAATACATGGGAATTTCATGGACTTTAATCATCAGTAAGTTGATTGCATATATGGCTGAGTACATCTACAATCAACTGAGGAGATTATCCATCAACTATGAGTGATGTCTCATCCAATTAGCTGAAGGCCTTAAAGGACAAGTGATTTCAGAATTCAGAGAAAAATTTGTACCTCTACTTGAGACAGCCAGGCATACAGACTCCTGGAGAACTCACTGAGGACTTTCATTGGATTCCCTGTCTTTAACCTGCCCTAAGGAATTTGGACTTTTCCATCCTCATGTTCAATTCGGCAATTTTATAAAATCTCATACAATTTACAAATATTTCCTGTTGGTTCTATTTCCCTATAGAACCCTGATTAATACACCTATATTCATTCATGGAGGTTATTTGTTATGTATGTCACTTGATTAAAATAAATAGCTAGGTTTCAGTATGCTGCATTTAAGCCTGTGTTCCTGAAATATAATGAAAAGGGATTTCCAAAAACAATGGGATCTAAATTAGTCAAAGTACAGTAGGTAACACTGAGCAGGTGGTTTAACCTGCCCCAGTCACACAGGAGTGACATGTCAAGGACAGGACCAGAGCAGATATTACTTGGGCAATTGTGGTGGCCAAAGGTGAAGGTGCACATTGGTTATCACATTCTGGTCCCCAACGGGTACTGATGACACTAATATAACAGTGAAGGTAACAGAAAACAGCTCTCTGCTCCTAGTATAAAGTTCAAAAATAAAGTTTCTGCTGCAAGCATGAATCTGCTTTTTGTAAGACTGAATCCCATCGGGTAGGGTAAATTCCTCACGGTTTCAGGGCAGGACAGGATGGAGTTGTGCTGGGCTCTCTCACTACAGACTTCTAGGACCTCAGCCACAGTCCCAGGATTCAGTGACACAGGACTCAGAAGGGAAGTTCCTAGGTCATTTTCTAAATATACTTTTTTATTTTTATTTTTTAAAGAAACTTAGATTACATAAATGTTGCAGAAAAAATTTAGGTGATTCCCATATGCCCTGCTCCCTAGCCCTCCCAAATTTTCCCACATCAACAATATTCTTCGTTAGTGTGGTACATTTGCCACAATTGAGGAACACATCTTGGAGCATTGCCATATGCAATGATTATAGTTTACATTGTAGTTTACACTCTTTCCTGCACATTTTTGCAAGTTATTACAAGACATACAGTGGTTTTTTCTGTCATTGCAATATCATTCATGATAATTCCGAAGTCTCAAAAATGTCTCCAAATTACACCTATTTTTCCATATCCCTCCCCTCAGAACCTCCAGTGGCCGCTGCCTCCACATCCATGATGAAAGTTCTTCTATTGCTAGGATCAAAAGTCTACAGTAGAATAACTGTAAGTCTACTCTAGTCCATTGTCCATTCTCCAATCCTGAGGATTCTGTGATGGTGGTGCCCATCCACCTCTGACTGAGAGGGAGCTTAGGTCTCATGGGGCAGATGGATGGGACTTTCTTGCTTGCTTGTTGTAGTTGTAGACTCTCTCTGTTTCTTGAGACAGTCATTGTCACTCATCATCTCCATGTTAGTTGTCCTGGGTGAGTCCAATGAACTGGAAAGTAGGTGTTGCAAGTCTATTGAGATTCAGGGCCTGACACATGGGCAGCCCAAAGATTTAAGACTCTTGGACATAGAGCTATCAACTCTAGTACTAACTATATCTTCAACTAGAGGGGCAGCAGAGCCATGTGTAGGAAAAACACAACTGAGTCCAACTCTATCACACTGGGGAGCATAAATTCCAAAGAAGGGCCCACTGGCAGGGTGCCAAACTCCTGAGCTGTCTTCCCTGCCTACAGTGTCTGGATGTCTCCAGAGCCCTCAGGAGCCCCACTATTTGAGATAATAGATAATTTGGCAGTCAATGAGTTCATGTTGAGACGTGAATAAACATAATCCCTGAAATGACCTCCTACCTCACTTTGAAGTCTCTTAGCCATATAAACTCATCTGTGTTTACCCTTTCCACCTTTTGACCAAGGTCTTTTTCCAGTTGCATTGCTAGTTGGTATTTGGTAGTAATCCCTCAATGCCAGGGAGACTCATCCCCTGGAGTCATGTCCCACACGGGGGGAAGATAAGGCATTTATATGCTGAGTTTTGGCTTAGAGAGAGGTCACCTTTGAGCAACAATGAAGCTCTCAGGAGGTAACACTTAGGCACCCTATAATAATATGCTAAGTTTCAATTTCAAAAGTAAAGGTTCATAAGTACAGTCATCACAATCAAGGGCCCGTTATTGGTCGATCGTTCTTCAGTAGTCACTGCTCCTGTACTCAGGGGATTCCTGCTGTCCGAATAGAAAATGTGGCAGAGTTCTCCAGGGTGGGAATTTGATATTTCTTTGGTTATTGTGTGGATCTCTACCCACTGTGACAATCACCATGAACACTTGAACATATTCATATGCCTTATAGGTATGCCCCAGGTGAATCTCCTCCCATGAATCCCCCCGACACCCCACATCGATGATTCTCTCCTGCTACAGTTGTAACCCTTCTGTAATCCAAAACTTCTTCAAAGTTGAAGGCAGCAAAATAATTAACTTCAATTAATAGAAAAATGATATAATTAGGGTTTTAAAAATAACAAATAAAATATAATTTTTTTAAAAAATTTGAAATAATAAAAAAAATATGAAATTAAAATTGTTTTTAACATTATGTCTTTAATGTTAAAAAGACATATGTCTTTTATGTCTTTAAGAGTTGTTGTCTTGTATGTACAGTGACATTTGCTTCCATTTATTCACCCAGTATCTTATTTTTTTTCATTTTGTCTTCAAAGCTTTAAGTCAAAAAAATTTGCATACAGAATATAGATAATTCCCATATACCCAACATCCTATCCCTTTCCCCTTTCCCCTCTTAATAGCATTTTACATGGGGATTGTGCATTTGTTAAAATTGATGTACAAATACTGAGACATTGCTACTAACAATGGTCAATGATTTGAACTTTTGTTTTACATTTTGGGCAGTACACTTTTATAGATTTTAATGAAGTTTAACAGGGTCTGTATCCATCCTTGTAGGAGCATGTAGAACAATTCCATGGCTCCATAAATGTCCCATGTTCCATCTATTCTATTACTCCCTATCTCTCCCCTTGGGACCCACAGTATCCACCAAGATTAACTCATTGAAGGACAAATTTCATAGTTACTTGCAACAACTTTGAGAACTTAATATACTGGCTTGTCCTCCCATATTAGGCACTGTGTATGCTGTCAAGAGACTCCTATTTTAAAATTCATCACTTTTTTTAAAAAAAGAGGTACTGGGAATTCAACTCAGGACCTTGTATATGGGAAGCAGGTGTTCAACCTCTTGATCTATATGCACTCCCTTACTACTTTTTATTTAAATAGCTAATGTTTCCTATGATAATGCCTTGAAATTGTTTATCACTTTTGAGAGTAAAGATCAGGTCTTGAGTATGTAATCTTACTTAATCTTTGCCTCGTACCCATGGTACGGGAGCCAACCACTCTTATTTCCAGACAAGGAGATGAAGGCACAGAAAGTTTGTTGTTTGATTTTTACATAATTCCAGAATGGATTGAAGGTGATATTTAAGGACTATAAAGTACAAAGAGATGGCATAAATGAAAAGAAAACTAAAAGAATATTAAAATGCAAGCAAGAGCTTGCAGGTTATAGTCAAATGACAGGTTGATTACTACCATTGATCATCACTTTGAAAACAAGTGAGCACCATGCAGGGGTGTGCATGTGCATGTGCTCATGTGGGTGTAAGCTTCTTAAAAGCATCCATGAAGTTGGCAAGACAGTAAGGGCTCTTCAGGCCAGGGAATAAAACCAAGTGGAACTTTAGCTGAGCTGGCCTTTGCTCTGAAGACGTTTGCCAGATGTGGCAAACTTGGGCTTGAGTTTTGTTAGGTTCACAGCAGGTGGAAAGTGAAGACCAAGTTCAGATTACAGACAAAATGGTAGGCCAATAAGTGACCTTCTTCCCATACATTTGAACCCCAACTGGCCATGCCCTAATTATGGTGATAAAATAGGGGAATGACCCCCACCCCTAGAGTACTCAGGAATCCTCAACTTTCTCAAACTTTAGAGCTGAAGGGAAGAGAGAAAAATACTGTGGAGTGTTTGGAACCACAGGCTGAGAAGGTGTTCCCAAAATGCTTAAACTGAGAATTTAATGTGGAATGATTCTGGACTGGTATATTAGATGCCCAGCAGAATTCCACTCTGAGGATATGTTCAACCTAGTTCTCCAAGGATTTTCACAAATAAAAGAAAAAATGAAGCACTACCATTAGAACAGGAGTACACATGAAAACAAATCTGTGTGAGAATGAAGAGAAACTAATGCAGAAATGGTCAAAGACTTGAGATATTGGATTAGCCAACCAAGATATAAACTAACTCTGATTATTTTGTTTAAATAAATAGAAGACAAAGTTGAAAATACCTTAAGGAAACAGAAAAATATAACAAGTACAGAGCATATATGAAAATGATATTTTAAAAAAACACCTTTATTGATGAATTTAACTGATTAGACACAGTCGAAAGTGAATTAGTGAACTGGAAATTAGTGTGGAAGAAATTATTTATTTAAGTAGCTACACAGAGAAAAAGAAATGCAAATTATGAAGAGACGCCAATGAGGATAGAGTTTGAAATGCATGATATGTTTAATCAGAGCCCCAGAAAGAGAGAAGAGAGAGAATTGGGAAGGGGCAATATTTGAAGACATGATGGCTGAGAATTTTTCAGCAATGTTGTAAAACACCCACTCATAGATTCATAAAGCCCATGAATTCAAGAAGTGTAATTAAAAGTCTAACATCATCATAACTAACTACCAAACACCTGGTACACAAAAAAAATATATATTTCTAATATCCAGTGATAAAAGGCAGATTATCTTTGAAGGAGTTATCGATTAGCTTACTTCATATTAATGGAAGCCAGAGCAGAATAGAATCATCACTTTAGAATGGTGGGAGAAAACATCAACTTAAAATTCTACCCACATCTATTGTATCTTTTAAGAATGAGGATGAAATCAACAATTTTAAAGAAATGTTAGAAAATGAAAAACATATCATTTATGACAGCGTAAAAACTTAGTCTCTATGAATAAAATAACACAATGTGTGCAAGATTCTTTTAGTGAAACTTATGAAACTTAGAAGCCTTTTAGAAGCCCTAAACAAATGAAGAGGTAAAGAATATTCATTGATTATGAGAGTATAATGTAAGGATGTCCAAGTTCCCAAAGAGAGTCTATGCTACCTTTAACAAACCCTTAAAGGTTTTGCGTGTGTGTGTGTAACATGAAAGTCTTCTTGGTACATACATACAGAACTGCACTGAGGAGTAGAGATAGGAAGATTTTCCAACAAAAGTTGCTGGAACAATTTGGTACACATGTCAGAAAAAACATGGAATTGGTCTCCTATATTGTACTAGGCAGAAGAATTGATTCCATGTGGATTAAAGACATGAAGTAAAGGAATAAGTATAAAAACTTTTAGAAGATAATATTGGACAATAAGTTTGGCTCCTCAGGGTATAGAAGTATTTCTGAAGATATAAAAGGCCTAATTACAAGGAAATATGCATAAATTAGGCTACTGATATAAAGATACCATTGAAAAGTGAAAAGTCACACAAAATTGAGGGAAATATTTCTCAAAATAACTGGTGAAGGGTTGGTATCCAGAATGTATAAAGAATTATGGCACAAGTGGAACCACTAGAACAATGATTGAATTGGTCCATTATAAAAGAGGAAACCCAAAAAACCAATGATCATATGAAAAGTGCTGAGCCATTTATACCATTATATATGGCTAGCAAAAATTTAAATCTTAATGAACCAAGTACTCTACATGAGGTGGACAATGGGTGGCATGTCTCCTCGTGGAAACACTTTGACCTGCTCTTTAAAGTGGGACATGAGCCTACCCTAGGAACCATCATCTTATTCCTAGGTGCATAATTCAGGGAAATTCTTGCCTGAGTGCCAGGAGACGTGAGAAATAATATCCATAGCAGCATTGCTCATCATAGGTTCAAGTGGGATAGATGAAAACACCCTCATGGAAGACTAGATACATAAATGGTGGAGACTTTGCATGAAAATGAGGGCTGGACAGCTGAGCACGTGCACATAATCCACTGTTATTTTCTGTTATTCTTATGGTGAAATGTATCATACATAGGGGGTGGGAAACACTCTTGTGTACATTGAAGAAAATTGCCTCTGTGTGGGAGACACTCAGTTCTAGATTCTGGCAACCTGACAAAATGGGGTTGGTGGCATGTGTGAGGTGGCCTTGCTCACGGGGCAGAGTAGCCTGGAGACCTGGCTGTGGGGGGGGCTCCATGTCTGAGCCCAGGCCTTCACAAAGTCCAGCTGCCACTTCTTCAGCACAAGGCCAGCAGTCATCCCTCATTCCTCTTGATGAGGTGCCTGGGTGCTCCCCCACAGTGCTGGTCTAGTACTAATGGGTTGGCCCCACCTGAGCTCCAAGGCCTCTGTGGCCTGAGGGCCATGCCCCATGTGTGCACCTTCCCAGCATCCTCTCACCCTGACCCTTCCTTTGCTCTGCAGCAGGGAAACTGCCCATGCTGGCTGACTGCTCCATGCTGCAGGGACCCTTTACCTTGGAGGCATTGCTGTCACCCATAGAGAACCTGCCCAGGGTTCGTCCCTGGAGATGGCCCTACTCCCCATCTTGCTAAACCCCATGAGAACTACCCAGGCAGCACCCAAGCTCTGGGTTTCCCAGTGCTCAGGGTCCAATGCCCGTGCCAAGAGCAAGCCTGAGCAGAAGCAGGGCTTCCAGGAGGTGTGTGGTCAACAGCAGGACTGACTGCCAGAGAGCTAAGAGGGTGAGGCAGCAGATGGGCATGTGGCTGTGGATGGGGACATGGATGTGGATGGGGACATGGCTGTGGATGGGGACACAGCTGTGGATGGGAACATGGCTGTGAATAGGGACACAGCTGTGGATGGGGACACACCTTTGATCAAGGACTAAGCTTCTGTTGGGGCCTGCAGTCCAGCCAGCCATCCACAGGCCCACCTGCTGCTCAGGGAGAGGTCAGGACAGACCAATCCCCTCTCCTAAGCTGGGAGGACAGTAGTCCCACCTCAGAGACATTCAGGCCTGGGGCAGATGGCCAATGCCATCTGTGGTCATCCCAATGTATGATGACTTGGGGATCTGAGAGGGATTCCTCCACTTTCCAAAAGGCAAGAGCAACCTCAAGGAGTTCTACAAGGCTCAGTCGACCCAGACTTCCCTCCATTCTCAAGCCCTGGAGGGGCTTGGAGAGAATGGCCCGCCTGGGAGGGGAGCTCTGGACACCGCAAGATCCTGATCCAGATTTCCTCAGCCTGGCACAGGAATCTCATTTTCATAAATGAAGCATTGAGAAGAGAAGGTGGCAGAGCTGCTGCTTTTGTGTTTTTGGCTAATGGAAAGATTTTAATATTAATAAGCTCTGCCTTTTACTTTGTGTAGTGCCATGTAGAGTTCTTTTTAATTTTTAATTTTGATCATATCAATGTTATTGATGCATATTAATAAAGCATACAATTCATGCAAAGTATGCAATCAATGGTATTTAGTATAATCACATAGTTGTACATGCATCACTTCAATCATTATTAGAGCATTTTCATTATTTCAATAATAATAATAAACAAAAAACAGTCAAACAAGCAAAGGAACAAGAAAATTCATCATCTCTCGATCACTCTATGCTTTCCCTGCTGTATATAGCTGCTATTTCTGGCTATTCTTGCACAGTTATTTATTTATTAAACAGTTTTATTGAGATATATTCATATACCTTACAATCTAGCCAAAGGGTATAATCAATGGCTTTTAGTAAAATCACAATGTTGTGCATTTGTCACCAAAAAGAATTTTAGAACTATTTCATTTCTCCAAAATCAAAATCTCCACATGCCTTAGTAGTCCTGTCCCAGCCCTACATAACCACTAATCTAATTTCATTTTTATAAATTGATTTATATTTACATTCTATATAAATAGAATCATACAATATGTAATAATTTGTTTACTTGGTGCTTTCTTTCACTTAGCATAATGTTTTTTTTTTGCCTGATAACATCATGTAGTATTAACATATATTTGTGCAGTTTAAAAAAATGATTATATATATGCAATTTTACCCAGATTAATATTTCACATGCTGTTTTACAGTGCTATACAGCCCCATGTTACATTTTTTAGCTTTCCTTTTAGCAATGTACATGACCTAAGAATTTCCCTTTAAACCCCTTTCTTACCCACATAATAGTACTGCTAATTACAAACATTATGCTGGGATTTCTCCTTTTCTATTCATTTCCAAAGATTCACGCACATCCTTTTTTACCAATTCTGTACATGTTAACCCTTAGATTCCCATTTTCTAACCTCATTCTATTTTCTACTGACCCATATTCAAGTTATTAACTCCATGAGATTACCCAATATATTTCATTTATAGGAGCACAATCATACAGTATTTGTCTTTTTTTGTCTGTCTTGTTTCACTCAACATAATGTCCTCTGTGTTTTTCAAAGTCATATGCTTTACAATTTCATTTCTTCTTAAAGCTGCATAATATTCCATCATGTGAATTATACCACAGTTTGTTTATCCATTCATTGGTTGATGGACACATGGGTTTTTTCCAATCTTTGGCAATCGTGAATAACACCACTATGAACATCGTTGTGCACATATCTGTTCGTGTCACTGCTCTTGGTTCTTGGTATATACCCAGTAGTGATACTTTAGGAACTGTCAAACAGTCCTCCACAGTGGCTGTACCATCGTGCATTCCCACCAACAGTGAATAAGAGTTCCTATCTCTCCACATCCTCTCCAACACTTGTAGTTCTCTGTCTTTTTAATAATGGCCATTCTGATAGGTATGAAATGATATCTCTTTGTAGCTTTGATTTGAATTTCCCTATTTGCTAGTGATGTTGAACACTTTTTCATGTGTTTTTATGTCTTTTATGTGTCTTCTTTAGATAAGTGTCTATTTAAATCTTTTGCCCATTTTTTAATTCGGTTTTTCACCTTTTTATATTTGATTTGTAACATCTCTTTATATGTCATGGATATTAAACCCTAATCGGATATGTGATTCCCAAACATTTTCTCCCATTGAGTTAGCTACCTTTTCACACTTTCGACAAATTCTATGAGATGCAAATATGCTTTATCTTGAGGAGGTCCTATTTTTCTTTTCTTTTTTTTTCATTTGTTGCTTGTGTTTTGGGTGTAAGGCCCAAGAAATCACCACCTACCACAAGGTTTTTAATGTGTTTCCATATATTTTTTCTAGTAGTTTTATGGACCTGGCTTTTTTATTTAGGTCTTTGATTCATTTTGAGTTGCTTCTTGTATATGGAGTGAGATAGGGGTCCTCTTTCCTTCTTTTGCTTATGGTTATCCATTTCTTCCAGCACCAATTGTTGAAGAGACTGTTTTGACCCATTAACATGGCTTTGGTAGGTTTGCCAAAAACCAGTTGGCCATAGAGATGAGGGTTTATATATAGACTCTCAATCCTATTTCACTGATCGATGTGTCTGTCTTATGCCAATTCCATGCTGGCTTTTTTTTTCTTTTTACTTTTCTTATTTTTTAAAGACACTTAGATTACATAAGTGTTACATAAAAAATATAAGGGATTCCCACATGCCCCGTTCCCCCCATCTCCCACAATTTGCCACAACAACATCTCTCATTAGTATGGTATATTCATTGCAATTAATGAACACATTTTGGAGCATTGCCACTAAGAGGATTAAGATTTACACTGTAATTTGCACTTTCTCCCACCCAATTCTATAGGTTATGGCAAGATATATAATGGCCTGCATCTATCATTGCAATGTCATTCAGGACAACTCCCAAGTCCCAAAAATGCCCCCATATTACACCTATTTTCCCCTCTCCCTGCCCTCCAACCTCCAGTGACCACTGCCTCCACATCAATGATATACTTTCTTCCATTGCTAGAATCACAATAAATCTATAGTAGAATACCAGTAAGTCTCCTTTAGTCCATAGTTCATTCCCCAATCCTGAGGATTCTGGGATGGTGATGTCCACTCCATCTCTAGTGGAGAGGGGGCTGTGAACCATTAGGGCTGATGAATAGGACTCTCTTGCTTGCTGTTGTAGACTTTCTCAGTTTCTTGGTATGTTAATTTGCCCATCATCACCTCCTTGTTAGTTCTCATGGGTTAGAACAATGAATTAGAGAGAAGGTATTGCAACTCCTTTGAGTTTTAGGGCCCAGCTGGTACATGGACAACCCAAAGATTTAAGCCTCTTGGATGTACACCTACCAACTCTAGTACTAATTATGGGTTCAAATAGAAGGCAGAAGAGCCATGTGTAGGGAAACCACAACTGAGTCCAACTCTGTCACACTGGGAAGCATAAATTCCAAAGTAGGGTGTACTGGCAAGGCACCAAATTCCTGAGCTTTCTGCACTGACTATAGTCTCTGGATGTCACTGGACTCCTCAGGAGCCCAGCTATTTGTGGTAGTATTTACATCGACAGTCAGTGAGAGCCTGCTGAGATATGCATAAGCATAACTTCTGTAATGACCTCCTGACACACTTTTTGATGTTTCTTAGTCATATAAACTCATTTGTCTTTAACTTTTCCCCCTTTTGGTCAAGGTCTTTTTCCAGTAGCATTGTTAGTTGGTGCTTCATAGTAATCCCTCAGTGCCAGGAAGTAATGTCCCATGCTGGGGAAAAGGTAATATATTTATATGCTGAGTTTGGCTTAGAGAGAGCCCATATTTGAGCAACAAGGAGGCTCCCAGGAGGCAACTCTTAGGCACTTTGTAATAGTAGGCTAAGTTTCAGTTTCAAGAATAAAGGTTCATATTCACAGTCATCATTATCAAGGGCCCATCAGTGGACCATCCTCTCTCACTAGTCATTGCCCCTGTACTTGGGCGATTCCTGCTGATCCATTGGAGAATGTAGCAGAGCTCCTCAGGATGGAAATTTTATATTCTTTCATTTATTGTGTGAATCTCCACCCATTGTGACAATGCCCCATGAACATTTAAAGCTAGAAATCAGTAAGAACAGTCAGAAGAAAGCATTTGGTTTGGTTAAAATTTTCTATTTTTTTTAAATTCTCAATCTATTTATTTCTGCTCTAATCTTTGTAATTTCCTTCTTTCTACTTGTTTTGGGATTAGTTTATTTTTCTTTTTCTAGTTCCTTCAGGTATGCAGTTAGGTCTTTGATTTTACCTCTTTCTTCTTTTTTAATGTAAGCATTTATGGCTATAAAATTCCTTCTCAGCACTGCTTTAGCTGCATCCCATAGTTTTTGATATGCTGTGTTCTCATTTTTATTCATTTCCAGTAGTTACTTATTTCTTTTGCAATTTCCTCCTTGACCCACTGATTGTTTAAATGTATGTTGTTTAACGTCCATATCTTTGTGCCTATTCTCTGCCCTTTATTAATTTCCAGCTTCTTTCCTTTGTGGTCAGAGAAGTTACTTTGTATAATTACAATCTGTATAAATTTGTTGTTACTTGTTCTGTGATCTAGCATGTGGTCTATCCTGGAGAATGATCATGTGCATTTGAGAAGAGTGTATATCTTGATATATTTGGGGGTAATGTTCTGTATATGTCTATTAGGTCTAGATCCTCTAATGTATTATTTAATGTCACTGTTTCTTTATTAACCCTCTGTCAAGATATGTTGTCTAATGGATATACTGGTGTATTAAAGAACCCCACTATAATTGTAGAGGCATCTATTTCTCCTCTTAGTTTTTCCATTGTTTGCATCATGTATTTTGGGGCACCCTGGTTAAGTGCATAAATATTTATGACTGTTCTTTCCTCTTGATAGATTACTCACTTTATTTATATATAGAGTCCTTCTTTGTCTATTACAATAGTTTTGCAATTAAAGTCTATTTTGTCTGGTATTAGCATAGCTACTCCAGTCCTTTTTTGGTTCTTGTTTACATTTAAGACAATTTTTCCAAACTTTCACTTGTAAACTCTTTGCATCCCTGGACCTAAAGTGAATTTCTTGTTGAAGGCATATAGAGGGGTCATATTTCCTTATCCATTCTCCCAATCTGTGTCTTTTGATTGGAGAGTTTATTCCATTAACATGCAATGTTATTACTGTCAAGACAGTGCTTACATTAGGCATTTTTTTCTTTAGGTTTATACATGTCATATTTTGTTTTATTTCCCTTTTAATCAGTTTAGTTATTCTTACTAATAATCTTCTCTACACTCTCATCCAACCCTCTCTCTCCTGTTTTTTCCTTTCAACCTGCAGCACATCCTTCAGTATTTCTTGAAGGGCAGGTCTCTTGTTGACAAACTCTCTTAATTTCTCTTTATCTGTGAATATTGTGAAATCTCCTTCGTTTTTGAATGCTACCCTTCAAAATGCAATGGCTCTCTTTTCTCTTGCTGCTTTCAGAATTCTCTCTCTGTCTTGAGCATTTGACAATTTGGTAAGTATGTGTCCCAGCTTAGGCTTTTTAGGATTTATTCTGTTTATAGTGTTCTGCACTTCCTGGACATGGACATCCATGTGTCTCAAAAGAGTTGGGAAATTTTCAGCCATTATTTCCTCTAATACTCCTTCTGCCCCCTTTCCCTTCTCTTCTCCCCATGGGACACATATAATGCACATCTTTGTGCATTTCATATTGTCATTCAATTCCCTGCTGAATTTTTTCTTTTAATCTATCTTTCCACTATCTGTACAATTTCAGGTGTTCTATCTTTGATGTCACTAATGCTTTCCTCTGCCTGTTCAAATTAGCTGTTATGTGCTATCAGTGTAGTTTTAATGTTTTGCACTGTCCCTTTCATCACCATCAGATCTGTATTCTTTTAAGGTATGTTTATTATTTCTTCTGTATGTTCCCCTGGTGTCTTCTTAATATCCTGTATCTCTTCCTTCATTCATTAAGTTGATTCATGATATTTGTTTGGACATCCTTGATTGATTAGTTGTTCCAAGGTATGCATCTCCTCCTGTTTTTGAGTTTGCTCATTAGACTGTGCCATGTCTTCCTGTTTCTTAGTATGGTTTGTATTTTTTTGCTAGTGTCTAGTTATTTGTTTATCTGGATTGGTTTGTTCATTTGATTAACTTCTCTTTCTACTCTACAATTTTATTTTATTTTGTGTTAAGGGTCCTCTGTGACACTTGTTTCCACTTATTCTATATCCTTGTAGTATCTGTGATCCCTCAAAAAATATTTAGACCTTAGAAAATGAAAGGAAGAAGAAGAGAATAAGAGTAATAATAGAAGAAAGGATGGAAAAGGAACCATAAAAGAATCAGGAAAAAATTAAGTAATGACTGAAAAATCTTGAAAAATTAAAAGAAAAAAGAATTTAAAAGATGGAATAAAAAAAGAAACAGGAAACTATAGAAAAAAATAAAAGACCAGAAAGATGAGAAGAAAGAAAATGAAGACCAAGCACGTGAAGGTGGAATGAAAGAAAAGCAACAGAAGGAGGGAAAATGAAAGAAAGTAAACAAATAAAGAAACTAAGGTGAAAAAATAGAAAAAAAGGAAGAAAAAAAAGAACCAAAGGGAAAAAATGAGAAAAACAGGCTTCTCTCTCTGGCCACTATCAACCTGCTCAGGCTGCCAGTGCTCTCATATAAATCACCCTTCCACCCACTCTCCATGGGTAAGGTATCTGGGTGTAGAGAGAAAAAAAAATTATATATGTATATAGATAGATAGATATAGATAGATATAGATATAGATATAGATATAGATATAGATATAGATATAGATATAAAACAAATGAAAAAAAATATCTGTCTTGTCCCTCAACTCCCCCTCCCCCAGTGAGCTGGCTGGGTGTCTGATAACCTTCTGGGTGTCTGATAAACTTCTGGATCACTTTCTTGATACCATGTTTTCAGGGGTGGTCGGTCACCTTTCAGCTTCTGGGCTGCCTCTTGCCACTCCTATATCCCTCTGGCCAGTTAGGTTGTTTTTATTTTTTATTTTTTGGTGGTACCAGGGATTAATTCTGGGACCTCATATATGTGAGGCAGGCTTTCAACCACTGAGCTATATCTGCCCCACCAATTAGGCTTCTGAAGGCTTGTTTTCTGCCTCTGTCCACCCTTTTTAACCTCAGGCCAGTTGGGTTTTTGATGGTTTGCCAGTTGCCTCTCCCAGCTTCCCTCTCTCCTGGGCTGTTAGGTGCCAGTCACCCCAATCCCTCATTGACACAGTTTCTATCTCTCCTAGGGAAAATGTGTGTGACATCCTGCATGATCAGCTAACTCCCCCCACTGGGGCTGCTTCAGCCCTAGCTGGTGTCTTTCCTTTTTTTCCCCTCTGGCTCACTCACCTTATATTCCCTCCCTCATACACCTCTCTCCCCCTGACTTGGCTGGGTGCTGGTTCCACACCAGTTTACCCCACAGCCCTGACCTAAAGAGCCTGCTGGTTACCAGGATGCCCCCTGGTCATGCTGGGGCTTCCCTCACTCTCAGAGCTGACTGAGCATTGGTCTTCCATGCAAGTCAATCCATGGCTTCCCTCACACTCTGAGCCATCTGTGTGCTGGTTTGCATTCCTTATTGCCCATGACTTCTTTTTCCCCTTGCCAACTGTGTCTCTCTTTCTCTAGCTGCCCTCTCCAATTGCCCCCTTCATCCTATGGCTTCCATTCAGCCAGGTCAACCTGTCTATCTTTCCGCAGTTTCTGGAGGAAGAATGAACTCTCCCTTTCCCTAATCTGCTATCTTGGATCTCTTCCACTTCCCCTTTTAAGGCATTTAAGTGATTGGATGAGAAATCACTCATTGCTGATAGTATCTCCTCAGTTGATTATAGATGTAACCGGCCATCGATGCAAATAACTCACTGATGATTAAAGTCCATCAAATACCCTTGTATTCAATTAGCCCAGGAAGTGCTTGATCAACAAATGGGCACCATTACCTGGCCGAGCTGACACATTAGCCTAACCATTATACACATATTAGACACAGATGATTAGAGAATTAATAAACTGGAAGATAACCTGAAAAAATTACTCAGAATGCAGCAGAGAGGAGAAGAGATGGAAATATGGAACAAAGGTTAGCAGAGATATGGGATAGAATTAGGAAAGATATGTCTATTTGGAGTCCAGGAGGAAGAGAATAAAGAGTATGTAAGAAAGAAGCACTGAAAGAGGTAAGACTGAGGAATTTCAAGAACTATGAAGAGACATGAATACACAGGTGAAGGTTGCATAGTGTATAATGAGGTGCATAAACAAAAGAAACCCATACCTAGAAAGGCAGAACGCCAAAGACAAGCAGACCTTAGCAACAACCAGAAAGAAACAACAGATGATCGCCTACAGAGGAACAAGTGTTAGACAAAACCCAGAATTCTCAACTCTAACAAAAGAAGAAAGAAATTACATCCTCAGAGTGGGGCAGAAAATACCTTTTAACCTAGCATTGTGTACCAAACAGCACTATCTTTATGGGAAAGAGCAAACTAAAAACATTTAAGATGAATAAGAGCTGCTGAGTTTACCACCAAAAAAAAAACAACCCTACCCTAATGGGACTTTGAAAAGATAAAAAGAAAGAAGTGATTTCAAGGAAGATGTAGGAATAGAGAGATGGAAGAATCACTTCTCTCCCAGAAAAATTAGCCAGTAGTCAGGTGAAAACTGTCTGGAGGGCTGCATGGGTTCAGGACACCAGGGGAAGGCGAGACACCACTCAGAAGGATAGGTTGAAGGAAAGGAGTCTCAGCTGGCTGAAAAACCTTTAGCTTTGCTCTGGTCTTGCAGCCCACTCTGAGTATGTCAGTTCTGGTGAGAAGAGGTGACCTCTGGCCTTTATGACCCTATGTTCTTAATCAGCCCAGCATCTCCAACCTGGGAATGGCTTGCCTAACCCCCTACCTGAAGAAAGGGAACTGTATCCACAGGCCACAAGGAGGCATTCAAGATGTATTATGCTACCTAAGAGGCTTCTCATACCCCCACCCATTCCTTCCTTCCTGATTCCTCTAACCTTGGTCTATACCCCCATTTAACCCTCCATTCAGCTTCCCCTCTTGAGTCCCCCTACTGGTATGGGGGGCTGGGGACTCAGAAGGCAGGCAGCCTAACCACAGGAGAATGGGCTAGAGAAAAGCTTTGGTGTGTCATCTAACAGCCTCCCAGATAGTGCCATAGGAAAGACTCTGCCTACTGTCTTGGCATTAAGGAAAGAAAGCTGTTCATGTGGGTTCAGTGAGCCAAGTATCACCCTTCCCTACCCCATTATAAGAGAACCCCTGGGCACTGCTGGGATCTGAGGGTAGTCCCAGGCTCTTTGGGAAGGGCTGTGTGCTGATCACACCAAATAGAAGCCTTCTAGGACTGGTACCCTCCCGAAGTCCCAGAACTTTTCGGGACAAATGCCTGAGTCCACCTGGCTACATGCACCTTTCCCCAGAGAGTGCCCCTCCCAGCCCCATCTTCCCATTGCTGCTGACCACAGGTGGCCCTCCCAGCCTTGTCTTCCCTTTGCTCGTGACCACCAGCTGGTGACCACAGGCGCACCTGGGAGTTGCACACTGAGATTCACACTCATCCTTCCCTATGACCAGCTCTGCCCAATCACCCTCCACCTAGCTGGACAGGGTCCTAAAGGTTACCCCCTCCCAGCAGTGCTGGTATCCAAGAATGGCCTGAAGGTCCAGAGCAAAGCTAGGTTATCTTAAAAAAGCAGGGTTTATACCAGGAAAACAAGGATGGTTCAACATCAAGAAGGCTATCAATGACAAAAAGTCCATTTTGGTGAGAAAATAAATGAAGAAGAACCTCAGGATCTGTGCTACCACTTGCCCCTTTGGCTTTCCTATTCCCCATTCTCTTTTCATGCCCTGCTCTTTGCTCTGTAGACTGCACTGACATCTCCATGAACTTCCCAGAGCCCACAATTAGCAGCCACTCTGGAGATAGCTTGCTTTCCTGTGGCTATCAGTGCCAGCCCTGGGAAAACCATGATTCTGGGTCAGCCCCATCCACCAGCCACCACTGCCCCTCCCTGGGGATTCCACCATGTAGTTGCAATGTCGAGGAAAGTTTGACTCTGGCACATCTCTAACCACCAAAGGAGAATAAATGCAATCCTGGCCCACACACCCATTGGCCACCACCAAAGAAGAAATTTAACTAGGCTGGAATTTAGGGAACAGTCAGATAGGAATCATGGACACTACAGACAGGAAACAGGAATTTCTTGAGTTTTAGGATTGAAACACTTTGGGAAGATATGGAAAGAGAAGGGAGATGTATGGGGTGCTACTAGTCCTGAGATTGCTGACCATTCCCTGGAGGAGGCCCCGCCCCCTCCACCAGCATGTGACTTCCCATCACCTTGTCATGGTGAGTGCATGGCCTAGGAGACAGACAGACAGAAGACTGGGTTTCCCCACCACCTTCAGCTCCTGGAATCCCCAGATGTGAGCCCCTTCCTGACTTTCAGAGAGGGCAATCCTCTGGGCAGTTGTAGGTAAGGGACAGTACCTGGGTTTCCATGGGTAGGGGTTCAGTGGAGCAATCATTCCTCTGTGTGTGAGGGGCTCCTCTGTGCCAGTGTGCGGAGAACCCTCCCATGTGCCCTCTGTACTCATGATGGAGGAGGTGCTATGTCTCTGTATACATGAGGGGGGAACACTCCTCTGTGTCAGGGGCTCTCCTCTGTCTTTGTTGGGGGCACTCCTTGTGTTCATGGGGGCAACCGCTCCTCTGTCTTTATTGGGGTCTCTCTTCTGTGTCCATGAGGGTGCTCCACTGTGCTGGGGAGCTCTGCTCTCTCCATTGGGGGTGACCACACCTCTGTGACAGGGGGCTCTCCTCTGTCTGAGTTGGGGCCACTCTTTTTATTCATAAGGTGGCACATTGCTCTGTGACTATAGAAGGAGGAGCACTTTTCTTTGTCTGTGGTATGATTCCCCAGGTTGTGAATCTGAGGAAAAAGCATGAGGGTATGAGATTCTGCAGGAAAGTCAGAGCCTTTCTGGGAGTGAAGTGTGATGAGGAAAGTAAGGATCAATATCTTGGACCCCCATTATCTGTTGAAGCATGAAGGCAGGAAAGGCCATGAGTCAGGCATGTTTCCAGTAAAGGGCAGGAGTTTTCAAGTTGTGCATTCATTTGTGGGCAGAGAAAGAAACTCAGGACCAGGAGAGATAGATTCAGGGTGGGGAGGGGCTTTGTGTATGATGGGGTGGCCCTGTAATAGGATCCTATCCTGCACCAAAAGGGGCTGTGGCTTTCTGGGAGTCCTGTACATCCACACACAGACTGGGGGCTGGGTCTGCTCAGATTCCCTCACCCCTTATCTGGACTTTCTCTTCTCCCTCCATTTACTTCCCCTCTCCTCCTCCTCTATTCTCCTCTCCCCTCATTCATCCGTCCTTTTGCTTCCATCCTTTCACCCCCACTCATCTCCCCCTTTCTTCTCCTGCTCTCCATGCCTTCTCTTGAGCTGGGAGCAGGGAGGTGATGTGATTCCCTGGACTATAGATTATGATTTCATATTCATATCATATTCTTGGGTTTCCACTGCTGCCATGTCAACTGGGGCAGCCTCCATACTTGTCCATTTGGCTTTGGCCAACACAGGAAGATTTATCTCCTTGTCTGACCTGACTGGATTGAGCTGGAAGTTTTATAGCATACTTTATCCATTCTGGACCTGGACTAGAGTTGGGAAGGACACAGATGGCCCTAGGGGGGGCCAGGAATTTTACAGCAGGCTCTGGGAAAACAAGGAAGGGCATGGCAGGTTAACAAATTATGAAAGCATTAATTTAAAAAATCCTGTCGAGGGGGTGGATGTGGCTCAAGTGGCTGGGCATCCATCTCTCATATAGAGGGACCTGGGTTCAATCCCCGGGATCTCCTGGTAAAAATAAAGAAAAATATAGGAGGCACATGGGCATGCCACCAGGCCCCATGTCTGGGCATGCCAGGCCCTGCCAAGCCACACAGCAAGATGATGATGTAACAGGGGAGTGACCCAAGGGAGAGCCAAGATGAGATGTGTCAAAAAACCAGGAACTAAGGTCACACAGGTGGTAGGATGCCTTTCTCCCACATCGGAGGTTCCCAGGATTGAATCCAGTGAAGATAGGAAAAGGATGAGAAGACTTGGCAGGAAACAGACACAGAGAATTGCCCAGCAAATGAACACACACAAAAAAACAGCAAAAATGGGGGGGGTGTAAAAATGGATAAAAGTAAATAAATAAATAAATCTTACCAAAATAGTCCTGTCCAGGCACATCTATAAATCCTAAAAACAAACTCAACTGTTTCCCCAGGGTTCCAAAAGGTATTAATGAAGGAAAAAAAATGAAAAGAAAAAAGGTTTATCATATTCACATCTCATAAAACTAAACCCCATATTATTTTATTTGACCTTTAGCATTGTTATAGCACTTTCTGTGCCTTTGCTACAGAAAATTACAATATTCCTGTTAGCTATATTCTGCAAATTACATTTGTTGTATTTTTCCCATGTATCACCATATTCTTAACCCCTTGTAACAGAGGAACATTCTTTTCTTTAATAAAATTTTATTGAAGCATGTCATACATACATGCACTTACATAAACATTGTATAGTAAAAGTTATGAACTTACAAAACAAGCATGCATATCACCATACAGGGCTCTGAGATAACACTCCACCAACAACACCTTTCATTGTTGTGAATCATTTCTTGCAAACTATGAAAGAGCATCATCAAAATATTGCTACTAGCTGATATCTTACTTTTGGGGTATTTTTCTCCCAACCCACCCAAATTTTAACACTGTATTAACATTATATATTTGTTACTGTACATGAGAGAATGTTCTCAAATTTTCCATGTTAACCACCTTCCATCTTCCATCAGTTGATTCCTTGTGTTATACAGTCCCATGCTTTGAACAATCCATTCAAAGTGTGCACTCAGTGGCTCTCATTGTCATCACAGAGTTGTGCTGTCTTCACTTCAGTCAATTTTAGAATGTTTCCATTATGAGGAACATGCTTGTATTTAGATTATTAACCACAATCCTCATCTACCACTGAATTCAGTGTATTATACAGT